>JAGDQP010064106.1:0-11621 GCA_022664845.1 Lepisma saccharinum
ATTTTAAATGTGTACTATGGGTGATACAGACAGTTATATTCTAACCCAATCACATGTTGAAGGGATGACATCCCTCGGCAAGTATTCCTCCTGGGATAGGGAAGAAGAAGCTAGTGGCCAAGGCTCTAGGTACTATTTTGGCATTCCCGTGATGAAATAGAAAGAAACCCTGCAAAATTTCAATTAGGATGGGCAGCAGCAAAATTCTGACCTTCATACCTTCCCGATGTCAATTAGAAGTTTGATACTGCACCACTAGATTACAGTGACTGCGAGATAATCAACGGTTACACATAGAGAAACGGGTTTCTTGTAATTTTTCTACAATTTTTTTTATTACATATCTTTAAAAGAAATACTTCAACGGGACCACTAAGGAAATATCTTCAACAAAACGCAAAAATTGTAATCAAAATCGGTGCATAAAATTATGCCCGGACAAATATTGAATAAGATACAAACGGGTCAAATTTAGAATCTCATTTTTTTTTAAAATAAAGGAAGAATTGAATCAAAAAACTATCGATAGATTCATCTCAACTCTAATCCGAAACAGAGCCAAACATTGTGAAATTCTTACATTGGGAAACCCGTCCATGCGGCACTCCCTTAATCATGAAATGTACTAAAATTGACTTAATGGCCACAATTTTGATTGTGATTTGCTAAGCCGACACGTTTTGCATCACTATTTGTCGAAATATGACGTCATTTGTGACAATACCACTTTATATTTGGATAACTGTAGCTGCGAAGCTACGAATATTTCGATTTTTTTTTCCAAAGAAACTTTTTGTTTGTTTTTGCTTTCAAGAATTCACCCATGAATTTATGACCATCACTTTTGCAACACCCTGTAGACATACCTGGCGTGTAAAAGGATACGTGTTGTGGAGTATGAAAGAGGCTAATACATGTAATATTGGAGAAAGAAAATATGAATCTATCTAATGGTAGTGCACTCCTAATGACCGTCGTGACGGGAGTTCGTCTAATACTATTCAGACTAATTCATTCGAAATTACATTTTGATTTGAAAAAATGTCTGGCGTAAAATCTGGCCAATCGAAATTTTTTTCACTACGTCGGGATTATTTTTGCCATAATCGGGAAATTTTATACCATAATCGGGAAATTTTATACTATAATCGGGAAATTTTATACCATAATCGGGAAATTTTATACCATAATCGGGAAATTTTATACCATAATCGGGAAATTTTATACTGTAATCGGGAGATTTTGTACCATAATCGGGTAACTTGGTGCCATAAATGGAAATTTTCAACCAACAGCGATGAGGATCGGGAAATTTCATGACGATTCTTCTCAATAAGCTGATATGCAGAAACTATTATAGTAAGAAATTACAAATTAACATTTCATGTATTTTAATTACATATTTATTAAGCGAGTAAAAATAAAAGGAAAAAAGGTACTTACGATACGTGGGATATCTTGATTCATGTCCTGTATCGTATCTGTGAGGATCTTCTCTGTGTGTTGGGTAGTACATCGTAGGCGGCGGAAGCGGCCTGTAGTAAGAAGGATATCTATTGTAGGTCGGCCTACTTGGATAGTAGCTGGACGGAGGATGATGAGGACGATGATGAGATGGCCTCGCGAGAACATTATTGGCACCGTGAGGGCCCTTTACGCATTGGGCCCGTTTAACGTAAATATCGAAATCGGCGTCTTCTTCGCTACTCGAACTGCTGGCCGACCGCCCCTGCGTTGTAGGAAGAGGATTCCGTGCTTGGCCATAGTATTCCATGTCACTCAAATCGCAGGTACCGTTCCCGCTGCTGTCGACGCTATAAAGAAAGAAGATAAAAATCACAATCAGATGTATCGAAATCAAAGAATCATTGGACGTATTCGAAGCAGTGAACCATTATGAAATTCCTGTATACAATGGGCGCATTCAACGGACTAAGTTAGCACTAAACGCTGAGAGAGCATTTTAATCGTATTGGTTGCTACCTATAGGCAAACTGATAAGATTCAAGTGCTCTCTCAGCGCTTAGTCCGTTGAATGAGCCCAATGAGAGTTGCGCCAAAGGATAACTTGTAGCCATTGCTATTTTTGCATCCTTGGAAGTTCCTGCTACAATTGAGGTGGTCTACGTAAAAAGGGCACATTATATGTGTTTAAAACATACGTGTCCTTTTTACGTCTTCCGTACCAATTTACATTCAATTATTTGCTTTGTTTACTATGAACTTGACAATATTCAACCGTTTGTAGAACTATTTATTCACGCGGAAGATTTCGCAGCCCAAAGGGCTATTGCAGATCTTAATACTCAAGTAATTGCTAGTGTTCGAACGCACTCAATGTTAATAGACTGTAATCAAAGCACAACAATAATAATGATCTTCGAACAAAAAAATGTCGCTTTGATACAGTTATTGACATTTCCCACAGAGTACAAGACGTCCCAGGAATGTCCATAATGGTACCGGAACGTCCAAATCCAACTATGTACACCTAAAAGATATCCGATCGCTACCTACTGGACATTCAAAAGAGATCCATGATTAATCATTCTGAGGGGGCTCAGTTCGTACAGCGCTCACTTTTAAACATTATAGTATTGTCTTTCGTTTCTCCTAATTTTCAAAAATCGAAAACGTGGAGGGTAAAGAACGTTGACGATCCACTGATAATGGACACGGATGTTATGAGACATCCATGGGACGTCCCCCAGAATTTGTGCTGTGTGGGGGTATTGTCAATTAATTGACGGGACGGGACGAGAGAGAGAAAAATGAACGAAGCAGCCTTCATAGCTCTAACAAGATTCAGTAATCCATTCCAGTATCTAATTCAAGGCTATATACATGCTTTTATTTCAGAGATACCGTTCGTAACATAAAATGAACAGTAAAATATTAGTCACTCTGAAGATGTCTCCGTAGCATAGTAGTTAGAGTGGTGCACTACAGATCGGAAGGTTCCAGGTTCAAATACCGCTGCTAACAATTGAAAATGTTCATATCATGAAGGCAATGGGCAACGTCCAACTAAATATGTATATCAATAGACCTTTCGCACTCAAGAAGACCGGACTTAGGCACACCAAAATTTTGCTTATGGAGCTCCACTGGTCGTTCTTGGACATAAAATGGGTCATGTAAAGGACATCCGTTGAAGTCCATATTTGTCCATAATCATTCCTCATATGGCCACCGACTGGGCGTAACCATTGAGTCTAGTTCGGCGGTCTAATAGAAGTCTCTTTCCTCCTCCGTTGGACGTCCTGTGGACACAAAATGGAACACATACCTTCATCCAATGGATGGGGATGTCCACTGTACATACTTATGCTCTGTTGGTTTGGATTTAGTTACAATATATGGAATGTGTAAATTTTAAAGAGAAAAAATTAAATCTAGAATGAAATTGACTACTTCAGCCATGATGACGCAAACCTTGTCATGAAGATCGTCATAAATTTGTACAAAATTGTGACCACGCTGGGAGTTGATGTATAATAGAATATCCAAAACTTCAGGATTATTAAACACTTCGGTGACGCATCTAAACTTACCACCGAACGAGAAGACAATCATTTTCAGTGTTTCATATCTTAATTTTTCAGACAATTATCTCATTTTTCTTCAATGTAGTAAACTGATCGTTATAGTAGTTACTCCATAATCTATTATATTATCAGTGATAAATACACCGTAATACATACGAATATCACACTCAATGCTGACAAATGTTAGGCTAGTTGCACGAGTCATAGATAAAACAATTATAGATAGTAGATAGTGAATTCCTATACTTTCCTTTCATGCCACCTGGTGTCAATATAGCCGAACTATGAATAAAAGAACAGTAGCAGGCAATATCTGCACTTTTAATCTATAGTGGGCTAATAAAATGAAGTATCAAATGTTCAGCTCTATAACGTTTTGGGAGAAGATGATTCCGATGTCTATAAGGGCACTCTGAGGATAGTAACGGTCGTTGGAATGATCAAATTGAAAATAGTTATAACTCACGTCAATTGTAATTGTACTTTTATTATGATGTCTGTCAGTATCATACAAACAATCACAAATATATTAAGTAACGCTGACCTGGTTCCAATAATGCCCTTTTAGTAGTGTGCAGTAAACGAATCATCAAAATATCATAGAAAGTAATGCGTGAACAAATCTTGAATATGACGTCTATAGTGTTTTAGTTCGTGCTCTCAACAGTCATTTTATTATCTAGAAAATAGTACTTCACACAAATACGCGTCTATCATAGTTACCAACTTACTAATAAAGACTTCAATATATTACAGATGGTTATGTCTTATAATCATTGCAGCCTTTATCACACGAAAATATGAATAAAATGACATTATCCACTGCTATGTTTATTTCATGGACACAACTATCAATAATATTGTATCTCCTGTCCTCAATTTCTTGCATGCAGAACTTCTTAGTATAATTCTTTTAAATTATTTTAACATTTTCTCATCGAGAAAACAACAAACAAGTCATTGCGCATAGTTACGGCGGATGAAAGTAGAGTGTGGCATCTAGTGGACAACTCGAGAAATACATTTATACTGACAAGCAGTAATGCAAAAAGATATTCCTGATTTGTTTTCAAAACGTTATATGACAGGAGACTGTTATATATGGCACCCGAATAAGGATCGTCGAACGCTGATCCGTGGCCAATTTTGATGGTATTAACATTTTAACGTGCAGGAGTATTTGATGATAAGACTACTTATTCTTTATAATTTCCTCGTAAATCTTGGGTTTAACAAATATCTTAACCATGTTTTTCCAAGCATCTTTAGCAACGTTTGCTGGATTCCATTTTTTTGCATCTGAAGCTACATTACTACATTAATGTGTTTTGTATTCGACGTCTATCGAGAGGACGTCCCCTTTGTGCACGGTTCATTTTTTCTACCAAACTTCTGATCCTGTTCCGGTACCGCCGTAGTGTGTACTTTTCTGGTTTACGGATCCTTGTTCATAACCGAATTGCCCATAATGACTCAGCTTTTCTTCGAATCTCGCGTCATCTCTTCATCAATTCTACACAGCGTTATCTTCTACCCCATTCTTTGTTTCAATCCATGCCTTGGGAAGATGCATCAGATGGTGGCAAGAATATAGATCCTCGCTTAGGAGATCTTGGTTCTGTTGAATCCATGTCGGCTGAAGGACAGCGGAGCTGACATACATGTATCAAATAAGCTGGAATCAGATCTAGGATCTTTGAGTCGATTTCTTCTTTGTTTTCGTATCTAAATTATGTACTTTTGTTCACTATCGTTTCTTCGTTTATGTCCAATTTCAAAGCATTTTTCGAAAAAGGATTGGGTACTCTGTCCTCCGGTTTCTTTTTTCTCAACTTACGATATTGCCTGCGTTTGAGGTTGGAGCCTCTCCCACTCTGCCTACGATGGGTAGTTGGTTGTTTCTTTTTATCCTTAAATTCCTTCCAATGGACTGGATTTGACTTCCGCCTCGCGTCCTTATGCGAAAGGGTCTTATTTCGATTGACGGTCACATTCTGAGCTTTTGCTTTCTTTGCTTCAATATGTCGTTTCTATCCATCTTAATCTAGAGTACCTCTACGATGTGTTCGTTTAGATTTTATACCGCTAGGTGGTTCTGAACATATTCCCTGGACTACTTCCGTTAGGGCCTCTGTGTTCTCCTTACAGTACACAGTTGAGTTGCCATCACTATTTACTAATGTCATGGGTGGTACATTAACGGTAATCTGAGTGACAGTCTTCGATTCCACAGAGTACGTATTAAACATCGTGTCGTCCTTTTCTAGACGGCGGGCAGAATCCACGCTGAGTGTAGTTCTTATAGTAGTTGTGGACACATTTATACTTCCTTGTATTACGTCTGCCACTTCACTCTTGGAGGATGTTTTCCAGGAGTTGGCGATGATTTCCTCAGCGGATCTCTGATTCTGGGACGTGATTGTGATACTTGGGTTTTGAATAGCTATCAATGGTTCTATGATAATTCGCCTAATCCTTTCTTGAAATTGCTCGTTGATCTGCTCAATGTGTTGATCATGATTTCCCTTAATCCTCCCTGATCTACAAGAATAATCTACATCTTTGACTCGGTATGAGATGTGCTTTACTTTGAGATTATTAGAGAATAAATCTACAGGAGAGGCTGTAGATTCTTGATGAATCCCTGTCAGTCGTACGAGCTAAGCTTGCAGATGATCCATTTTTTTTTCAGATTTGTCATTCGCGTGGTAGTTATGGATAAAGCATTAGTAAGTTCCTATATAGATTATTTCCTTGGTACAAATGACTTGGTCCGCAATTTCAATTGCCGAGCTTTCTAGACAGCAACAACATTGGTTTATTTCTTTGGTAACCCTGTTGTAGCTTCTCATTGTGATCTTTACATTCTAACACATGCCTCTCTATTTCAGAGGAAGCGGTTTTAATTGCTTTCTCGGTAGCCAGCGAGATTTCTGCTCTAACAGCTAGCAATCCATGTTCCACACACTTACGATTTCTTCGCACACTTTTACAACCTTATCAATACGTGCCTCGTCCTTATCGATGCGTTCTAACGTTAGCGCATTGGCTTGCTCCATGCGTTCCAAAATTTGAGTATTAACTTGTTTTATCTGCTTGGTTAGTTGTTCCGTATTGTCTACAATGCAGGTATACATTTATTGTCTTCCATAAGAGATCGATGTATAACCTCTAGCGATGGAGGCACCATAGAGGAACATGACTTGCTTCTTAACATCCCTGCACACAAGGCATTACCACAACGCAGATTCATCTTCTGTGCTGTCTGGTAATACACTTTGTTATGACCAGTGCATCTCCGTCTACAGACGAAGTGACACCGCTTGTCGCACGTCCTGCACAGCACAAATCTTTCATCTTCGGGTGACGAAGAACAGCACGTTGGATTTATATCTGGAACTATTTCTAAACCAGCTTCTTCAGCTGAACGACTTAGTTTAGTCCTCTTAAAACCCTTTCTGGACATTATGTTCGTTTTGTTTAGATAATCTTCTTCAAGCTTCCTATTGTATAAACGGACCACTTTGAAACAGCTTTACTCAATCGAAGATGGCAGCGTTTGGTCCCTGTTCGGGCGCCATATTATATAACGGTTTGGGAGGAGAAGAAGATTCTGATGTCTATAAGGGCACTCTGAGGATATAGTAACGGTCGTTGGAATGATCAAATTGAAAATAGTTGTAACTCACGTCAATTCTAAATGTACTTTTATTGTCATATCTGTCAGTATCATACAAGAAATCACAAATATATTAAGTAACACTGACGTGGTACTAATAATGTCCTTCCAGTAGTGTGCAGTAAACGAATTATCAAAATATCATAGAAAATAATGCGTGGACAAACGAATATGAAGTCTATAGTGTTTAATTTCGTGTTCTCAACAGTCATTTTATTATCGAGAAAAGAGTACTTCACACTAATACAATGGTTATGTCTTATAATCATTGCAGCCTTTATCACACGAAAATATGAATAAAATGAAATTATCCACTGCTATGTTTATTTCATGGACACAACTATCAATAATATTGTATTTATATAAACATCATAAGTATGTGTTGCCAATAATAAACGAATAAATTATGATACACTTACCCTATGTGAATTATTAGTAATATATTTGTAGCAGTACGTGATTAATTCACTCTTCACTTCCTCGGATACGTCGAAGAAAATATATGTATGTTTGGATTATATAGCCTTACTTGATTACACACTTGGCTAAATGTGCATAAATGTTTAATTCTCAGACATATGAATGTTTCTGAGACGATCACACATCTATTTAATATCAGTCCTGTTTATATATATAACACATAAGTGGCAGTAGAATTTATATGAATAATGTTTATAGAATAACTGATATGTACAATGAATGACGTTTCAACCCTTTCTCATTGGTAAGGTCTCTGAAGATAAGCTTCTTTGCCAACAAACAAACATTCGAACGATTCTTTGATAAGTTTTATCACTGCAATGTTCGCACTGGATACATGTAATCCAAGATGTAAGTCTTTACGTAATTGCAATGTCGATGCTACTTATCACAAAATATTCCAGAGATGGTTGTGACAAATTCACTCCTATGACGTTTCGTGCTTTTGGAGATTGGTAATTTATAAAATAAGAAT
Organism: Lepisma saccharinum; assembly: GCA_022664845.1. NCBI lineage: Eukaryota > Metazoa > Arthropoda > Insecta > Zygentoma > Lepismatidae > Lepisma > Lepisma saccharinum. The sequence goes on from JAGDQP010064106.1 coordinate 8,183, forward strand.
CGCCGGATATTATTTATTTTCAGGTAACAATACGATTGACTGTGTATAGCAAGAGACTCTATACATCCATTACAACCAAAGTTCTTTTCTTGCCTGTATTAGTTTCAAAAGAATGATACTGCTAATTTTGTACTTGACGATGACAAATTCCTAAATAGATGCATAACACCATAGCTTGTTACATTTCAGGCAGCTTCCGTTACTTCCGAACGATACATCACTTCTTATATGGCTATATTATCTTCTTCTCTTCCTCCTTGGACTGGATGTACAGTCAGCATATAATGGCTTGCACGGCTAATCGTCATCACAACTCCTCAACTGAACTATGTTTCGACTTGTCGATCATTCACTCTCTCTAGGACGGTGCATCAAAGTATCAAGTAAAGCCCGCTCCCACAAGCAATTAACATGCTCCAATCCACGGGATACAGGTGCTTGGCGCTACAGCTAACTGTTAAGTTCTGCTGGAGCACGATTGCTTCTCAAGCGCTTTTCAGCGGCATAAAGAGCAATTTCGAATCGAAGATAGCCAAAAGAATGGTGTTACTTATTTAGAGGTTTCAAACAATTCACCTTTAATTTTGCTCCGACTCTGAGCGAGCGAATAATGTAAATTTTCCCTAGCTTATTAGTAAACGAGGGATAGACTTCTAGCTAACCCTAGCTACTTTCATCCTCGCTAATATTCTGTTTTTGTCACTGGCTTACATAGTAATAGAGGGTAAGAAGATAGGTAGGAATTGATTGGGGTAATAGTTGATCAGGAATTTTCATTGCTGTGTATTTCAGCCGCCCGTTCACTAGAGAGACACTCAAACCGTTTCGTCCTTTTTTTTTTTGTACATTTAATGTTTTGGATTTTTGTAGGTTAAGTATGTATTGAATGGAGAAATTCTTGACAATGTAATTGGATGAGACTCATAGCTGCTGCTTGTGGTAGTCCTCTTTTAATGTGTAGGACCTTACTGAGGTGTGTATTTACCTTGATTTGGGTAAACCACTTGCTGTGCATTCTGTCAGGTATACTGCAAGTACATGATCTGTCGATCAAACATCTGCATTTGGTTCTTGTTTATGCCATATTCTTCTCAGGGTGGGTATTGCATAATTATCTTATCTTTGACATGTAGATTAACTCGTGGCTTGAGTTAACTTGCGTTTAAATATGAACACAAAAGCAGATATTGCTTAAATAGTCCATTGAGATTGGGAGTTTGAAAGGAAATGAGAACAAGAGAAATTATCAGTTTATTAAGAACTGTAAGAGAATATTAGATATAGGAAATAGTGTGGATGTACACGTAACGAAAAAAAAATATGCAGAGTTTGGCGGTAACAGGGTTAGAACCCGATCCGTCTTGGTGATAAGGTACTGGTTTAACCTATTTAGGTTCGAAGAAGACAATAAATAGTCACTTTTCTCGTTATGAATAATCCGGTAAATTCACTAATCCGGCATGGGCGTGGTCCCGAATATGCCGCATTAAAGAGCCCCTATACTATAGTTTCTATGTTCATAACTTTTGAACGTATTAACTTATCACAAAGAGACTTCCTGCATTATGCATTTTTATATGTTAATTAGAGTTATTTAACGTTTAAAGATGTGTGGTTAAGTTCATTGTCAATGTAAGTATGTATGCATCTACACGTTTTACCTTATAACTTCGGAACGCCTCAGTGGATCGCGCTGGAAGTAAGTGCTACAAACGTATTGCAATCATCATCATCATTATCACCAACAACACTGGCATAGATTCGTGTTTGTGTAACATGTAAACAATTATAATTTTTGTATGACTAACATCAGTATTGTCATATTTTCCTCTCTGTGTTTGTATTTCATTCAATATTTGTTTAAGAATACTTGAAAGTTATGTAACTGGTAAAGAAGAACATAAAAAGTGCGATCAAAAAGTACCCAGACTGAAGTTTATGGATCTTTACTGAACTATACTGTGTCTTTGAAACATGACAGAAAGCGAAGTCCAGCGTCACTTTTTCTTACGAGCGATTGCAGGCACAATGCTCAAGTCTTGGTCTGCTAGAATTCTTCGATATGTTCCACAAACTTAAAGTTGTAATTCAAATTGCCTTTTAAATCAAGTAAGACCATGCAACGAAGAAGCTATAACGTTATTCCCTATGTGATGAATATCATCATCGTTGCAGATCTGAATTCACTGATTCTAGATCTCTCTCAATAATCACTCAGATCAATATTTAATAACTCGCAGCAGCTTGTGAGCATTTATGGGGGAGGGGCATGGGGGCATTGCCCCCACCCCCAGTCATTTCAGAATGACCTTGAAGGTTTCATTCTAAACGATAGCTCTTAAAGTAATTGCCTCTCCAGGTCTCTCTCCTGAAACCGCCCATGGTCAGCAGCAGTTCCACGTCACTTAAGTATCATTTAGATGCCATTATACCACTGTGTTGCTCTTAAACAAAAAGCAAAATAAAGCCAATATAAGTTCAAACATATTTTTTTTTTCAATTTTCTTCTTCTTCTAATTTTTTCGGACAATATTTGAAGCCAGACGTGCGGCAAATGCACTAAAGAATGTCAGGATAACAATACTAATATTTTAGACGTGTATATTCGACAACTGCAACTCAAAACAGTCAAAAACAAATTGAATATGCACGCCATTAATACCACAAGTATATATATATTTTTTTAGAAACGAATGAACTCACTATTAATACTGACTGCAACGGTGAAACCACACGGAATTTTAAATAAAAACTGCCCCTTTGTATGTTCAGTGGCGGATGCAGAATTTTAGTGAGGAAGGTGGCGCACGTGAAATAGATCAGGGACGTTTTCGATATTTTCCCGCTAATGATTTTTTTTAAAAGTATAAAATTTGTCATATTTCCTCTAATGTTGCTAAGTATTGTCATAAAATAAAAGACCGGTATCCCCCAAAACGGATATTTCTTCATAAATTAGATTTGTCTGGAAACAAATTGAAGCTTTTTCTTAGATAAATAAGTGAAATAAATTTAAAGTATTTCACATGAGGAGGGGGCGCACGTTCTCTCTAGATCTGCCACTATGTATGTTTTTGTTTTCATTATACACAAACGAAAAACGCACTTGTTGTAGGTTACATCTTTTTCACTCCTCAAATTCGACAGTTTTTTTTTCCACTTTTGTGAAAAATGTATAAAAATGTGTAAAATGGGTTTTCGTAAGTTAAAGCACATTAATATAGGGTTCTGTCGTAACTTAAGAAATATTTTTAAAATGTTGGTTGGAGCGGGAATGAAACACCGATGGTCTCAGAGATGACAGTACTTTAACAAACTGAGCTTCAAGTAACGTATCAAATTTGTCACTTTTCATTGTATATAACTATGAAAATACACTTCTTGTACATTTTATGTACACATATTCTATTAAATTGCATTATTATAGAGGAGCGTAAAA
>JAGDQP010064107.1:0-11621 GCA_022664845.1 Lepisma saccharinum
AGATTTTGTTGTGGAAATGGTTTTTGTTGGCATTTGAGGGTAAGTCTTACGTGTGCATGGTCACTTCCTATGAGATCAAGAACTGTTATGGTGCTACGGTTGGCAATGTTTATCGAGGCTACGACAATGTCGGATGTCGTATTGGAGATAGGTCGGGCTGGTTTAGGGAGTTGATGGAGTGTACCGGAAGTTTGATATTCAATAAAATTTCTGAAGTGTGTTTAATCTCTATCGGATCTACTATGTATGTTGATGTCGACCATTATGATATAATTCAATTGACCTGATATAGCCCTTTATATCCATTTGTAATACATTCAATTGTGACAAAAATATTTTTATGTACAATAAACAGTTTATATTTATAACTTGCTGTACAAAACAATCCCAATTAATTACTTATACTCTGGTGCCAATAGTAAAATACAAAATTTCAGGCAGCCACTTACCAAGTGCTGAATTCATGTACAAGGCCACAGTTGTAGTTGTAGTGACATCTATTGATAAACTCCCGAACTACTAAAGATAGATATAGAACCCGATATACTTCCTCGTTACTGCATCAAGTTGAAGGCACAAACTCCTGAATTAACTTTAACATGAACTTGACTCTGTTCTTCTGCTCTAGCGCCTAGTACAATGAAGCACAAAAGTTGATAAATGGTGCAATAAAAACGCTAACGATGCACTATTTATACTAATTCTATCCTTATTGCTGGGGTCTTGCGTGGACTTGCCCAGGTCCCTCAATTTTTTTAAAATTTTACCACCGATGACATGAGTCACTAACGTTGGGAATTCTTCACTAGGGAGCAATAAAAATGCACTAAACATTGACACTAATTTCGTCGCTAGTGCGTCAAGTTTGTGGGGGACATAAAAATGATCTGAAAGCGGCAAGATTTAGCTCGATAGGCTTCAAATTTGGTGACACGACTCGTTACAATTATTAACGTAAGAACTACAATACTTACTAAGTAGTGAGTGCTGTTACAAAGTGCTAGGTATTTTCACGTTCATAATTATAATTTTAACAATATTTTCCTGTCCTAAACTTGGAAAATGCTTGGTATAAAATCGTCATCGTCAAAGTAAATAACCATTGTCATACATGCTTTTGTATATCAAAATTATATATTCATTTTTAGTAGGATCTATGAACAAATTTTAGTACTGGTGGTGCCAATACTTATTGTGGCGGTGGCAAGATATTGTCTTATTCAGTAAAACAGACATAATCCAAAATTGGATGTGATAATATGCTGCCATCTGTCGAAATTGAAATGAAACAACATATAAAGCAACATCTTCCTGGTTCGTGAAGATGTCGTGAAGAGTTCGCGAAATAAAACATTTACACAAATCACACAATTAATAACAGTTCAACAAAATTTAAATGTTATCGATACATCAGAAGTTAAAATCGATAAAATTATTTCCTGTAGGTATAATAATAGTGAAAAACATTTGAATATTATAGTTATTCACAAGAACTCACACGTTTATGTACATTGAAACTTATCTCTAAACTCAGTATCTATAAATACTACACGTAGGCTAAACTGTTTATAGTGACGCTCCTTGCTTCAAGCTTACAGAAACATCCTGGCCATTTCTATACCAGCTACCAGAACCTAAATTCCAGAGAGAAAAAGGTGGTGTTATGAGCCCTACATATAATGTGATTCCCCTAATATTTCACAGAGCAGTGCTAGCAATAGTTTCGGTACCAAGAATTATTAGTAAAAGTTCCTAGTTTGGCAGTTAGCTGGGTAAGCTATGTATCCGTGTACAGCGAAGTGATTTAAGTTTCTTCCTCTGAGAAAACTTTGTAAGGGTAAGTATTATTGGGAGTGGTATAACGTTTATTTGTATAGATTTATTTACTATGATTGTAGAGCCTTCGATTGATTAGGTTTAATCGATTGTATTGTTGTAACGTTAGTTTAAGATTATGCTCAAATAGTCAAATCAATTAGTGCATGCTTTTCAATATAGTGATGGTGGTAAAATGAGTCTCTAATCCTGCTTGGTATATGAGCCCCATTGACCGCGATGAATTATGAGTTTAATGTTTAGTTTGTGACGTGTGGGTACACAGTGAATGTACCGGATGAGAAAAGGATCACCCTGTTTGTAAATGAAGAAAATGTACTATTTTAGTTTTTATCCAAAAAAAATCGATGACACACATATATATATATTACGTATATTATTTCATAATAGTATGTAAAACATATCAGAGCATATTTTCAGCAAAATTCAGGCGAAACAAAGTACAATTCGCAGTAGTTACAAAAAAGAAGTGGGTATACCTTTTTCTCTACCCAACGCAATAATATCTGCGAGAACGGTATACAATGGAATTGCATATTTACTAAAACAACAAAACTACGTTCTTCTATTGGTAACATGTTAATTTAATCTGTATTTCATAGTATTGTGTATAGATGGGATTATCCTCATGTACAATTACCAGAAATCCTATTGAATATCTTGCTTCGAATTAAATTGTTTTTAACAAACGACAACATAATGATAATGAAATTCAATCAAATATATGGTATAATACTAATGGCAGTGAAGAATTATTATTATTATTATTATCTGCAATAGATACTCATAAAAAGAACAGACAAAAAAGGAAAGTATTCTTTTAAAATTATTGATCATGATAACGGTTGAAGTATTTGTTTTTAATGTATTGTTCGATGAATACTGGACATGGTAAATATTATCTGGTGTAACTTATGAATAAACGCATATTACAAATATATAAATTATACAAACCTATTTCTTAAATATGTGCGTGCAAATCTGAAGTCGGCTTCTAGAAGATTAATTAAAGAAAGAACATCTATTTTTCAAATATACGAGGAGCATTCAGAAAGTAATGCCTCCAAGCCCACTACTTGGAAAATAGTACTGCAAACATTCTCAACTGTTTATCATTAATACACTGATGTTTAAGCTATAGAATATCACTTGTTTCACCTTGCTATCTCTTTTCGTTCCAGAATAATGGAGCAATCCATGGCATCCAGTGGTGACGTCCGATTGAAACAGCGGGCTGTCATTAAATTTCTAACTGCGGAAGGTGCGCCCAGCAACATTCATCGCCATATGACTGCAGTTTACGGGGATGCCTGTGTTGACGTCAGCAGTGTGTGGAGGTGGGCAAGGACTGTGAAAGACCAAAATCCAGCCGCATCAAATCTCCATGATCAGCACCGAAGTGGACGGACCGCAACGACCTCTGATGACGATAATCAACATCCGGTGGACTGCGGGCCAGATTGCAACGAACTCGCAAAGATAAACAGGCAATTCTGTACCACGACAATGCTCGTCCGCACACAAGCCACAAAACTCAGGAGATACTGCAGCACCTGAGGTTCACGAGCATTCTGCCTCATCCTGCCTATAGTCCGGATCTTGCGCCCTGCGACTATTGGGTCTTCCCCAAACTTAAGGGTTAACCTTAAGGGTCAACGCTACAGTTGTGACGCGGAGGTGAAAGCAGCAGTTCGGCAATCGTGTCACCAGCAGCCACCACAATTCTTCACCTACGGCATGAAAAACCTTGTTTCGCGTTGGCGCAAGTGTGTTGCCCGTAATGACGAGTATGTTGAAAAATGATTCCACCATTTGTAGCTGACATTGCAAGCTTTCCACTGATACCTGTATCGGTGCTATCTGTCAAACACAAATAAAGTTATCACCTTGGAGGCATTACTTACTGAATCACCCTCGTATGTTTTCAGAAGTCATGAATCGCATTAAGACGATACGATAGATGGCTTCATCAAATTGGTGATGGATTTTCTTATACAGTTTTTTTTCTTTAAAGAAAAGCTAATGCAGAGTTTGCTCTGTTGTCAATTTCTGTTAAAAGTTGCAGATGTTGCGGTGCAAGAAAGGTTATTACCTAAAATTGAAGCTCAATTTCCGTCGGATTGTTAATATTTTTACCATTGTTGAGCCAGTTAATGTTGATTTCACTCCCATTGCATCTGCATCACGAACCATGTAACGTAACACGAGGTAACAAAGTTACATACATACATAGATAGCCTGTGAAAATCCGCCATTTTGTTAATTTCCACTATGTTGTAGTTATGAATAGAGTTACAGTGGTAGCCTTTGTTCCATCGTTTTCAGGATTCATTTTTCATCTAGGAACCGCTGTTAGAAATTTTGTTATAGTTTGATCTAGATTCATTGCTATATTTATTGGACTATTAGTAGAATATTATATCTTTTTGCTTCTGATTAGTCGAAAAGAATTAACTCCACACCTTAATTATTAGTTTCAACACCGTTTGACTCTGGACTCGGTATAGTTTAAATCATAATGGCACGAAATTATCCCAATAACTTCGAAACCTCAATCTTCATGAAGGCACGATTGTAAGAGATGTTGCTGATACCAGAAATAATAATAATAATTTAATTAACTGAAGCTATTAAGAAGGGACCATATAATCCCGTTCAGCCCGTCCGTCCCTCCATTAGTGTCCAAAAATAAACCTCAGGAACCACAACGTGTAGAGAGATGATTGAGGTGTAGGTGGAAAGGTCTTGGCTAGACTAATTTAGAGTCACCGGAACCATCTTAATTGGTACGTTGGGTCAGTGTTGCCAACACACTTTTAAAACATCAATTGTTCAAGTTGTTTCCATTCCGTTAAACCTATCTGTACTAAAACTGCATAAACTTTATTCGACATAAAATTAAAATAATGTAGATGTCACCGTCCCCAAGAACCCCAGTTTTCACCGTCCTCAAGAACTCCAGTTGCCAAACTATTCAAGTTTTCAAATTGTCTCCATTACATGTTACGTATCCGCACCAAACTTGTCCTAAACAATTATTCGACAGAGTTGAAAACTGCTGTGGGTGTTCCCATCTCTAAGTACTCCAGTTGTCAGTGTTGTCAACCTATTTAATAAAAATGAAAGTTTGTGTGACTAAGATGTGATTCTTTATGACTCTTACAGCCTGAGTAAAGATTAAAAGTAGCAGGGGTATTTTTTTATCCTCTCCTCCTATAAATTAGAGGAAACAGAGCGACTCCAAAATATTTGTTAATGAAAACATATTAAACGAGTTATCCCTTGCTGTTTAATACTTTTAAGTTGACCTTCGCGTACCTTCTTCCTTGGGGCTACCTGGGATGGAATAAATTTTTGGGGTTTCAAACGTTATCCCTTTAAAATAACGGAGAAAAACGTTTGCAGAGATTTGCTCTCCCCGTCCCCGAAGCATTTTCTGAACTCACGCTGCTGATTTCAAGACTGTGTGTGAAAACTGCTGTAGTTAAATGTTTTGATGTGACGATTTCAACCAGAGTAGAAATCACTTCTAAAGGTTTTCCTTATTGATAAATGTACTCTGGTTGAAGGATCAGGAGAAAAGAGAAAAGATGGAACCGTCACTAAATCAACCAGTTTGTTTGACATGTAACGTTTTGAATAAACTTCCGGCACTTCCAGATTCTGTTACAAGTGCTCAGCGTCAGTTTTCCGACGAAGTTTCAGAAAGTATCGCTTTGACACCAAGTTACACTGTAAAAAATATGTTCAAATCCTTTTGCGTTTTAAAACATCCTTTACACATCTCGTATGATCACTTGCTCTGTTTAACTGTTTTCATTTCAAATCCCTATATGAACATTTTCTGCAAAACGAACAAGTTACGAGATATAAGTGAGCGCTTTTTACAGGAAAACAGAAAGAAAAACACTTCACGATAGAGTGGATAGAACGCTAGTTACTATGATATACGAATTTTATGTAATGGAAGGGTACCTTAAAGTGTAAATAACATAGGAGTGATAGTAATGGATATAGTAGAGAGAAAAACTGTTCAGGGGACTGAGATGTTGGTTCAGACTTGTCCAACTCGTAAATCGCGAGCCACATGTGGCTCGGAAGCCAGCCCGCAAGATACTTAGCTATCATTTCTGAAACCTTCGAAGAAAATATTTATTTTTAATACATGAAAAGTTAAATATAATTTCACGTTATCCTCCTGAAGCATACCTTTAAAAAAATCCAACAATTTTAATGCCGCCCCCCCCCCCTTCATTGCACCCCTCGCTCGATGTGCGTCCAGACACATCCTAGCGTTCAGTAGCAATCAGTTATTTATATACATCCTAGCAATTATTAAATAATAAATATGAACAAATAAAAATGTATTTTGAAAAAAAAACTTGTTGTCTCGGGCGGGACTTGAACCCGGGACCTTTCACTCAAGAAGCCGACGTCGTAACCAGCCGTCCACGGAGGCGACCTGTCAATTTAAAGTGCATGTGTTACGTAAGAAGCCCGTGTCTTATTTTTGGTATTTTTTGAGCTGAAATTTGGTGGAGAGCCATCATTTTTTATGCTGAATAAGGTAGTATTTTTTTTTTATCACAATTCCTTCCAAGACACTTTTCATCATCTTCTCCTGCTAGGACCTTTAATGCTATAACTGCTTAACTCTGATTTTCTGCTACACGCAGCATAATTATACTTTTAAACATATGGCAACGAAGTATATTCTATATCATTAATAATTATTCCGTACCACACAAAAAAAACTTAATATCACGTTCGTAGCACCGTTGAACAGCTACCTTTTAACCGTTTAATTAACGAATGCACGTTATTTAAACTTTTGTATAACTTTGAATATAACGTAGAACAGGTCTACAGTCAACAGTGTTATCAAGGTGTGTACACAGTAAAAAAAATGTATTTTTTTAAAACTGAGATGACAAAGTTCTTATCTGTGCACCGGGAAACAATTTTCTTAGAAATTATATCTCAACATTCTCATTTAATTGAAAATGAGAACATACCGGAGATCACTTATCTTATTTCCAAACTGATATGCTCTCATTTTTCTTAGATGGGAATACTGACATAAGAAAATTGTGTCTTTATTGTTTCTTTACAAACAGTTTATTAGCTAAGCGTGAGTATACGTATATCTTCTAAACACAACACACTTGAAACCAAACCAAAATAGGCTGGACATTCCCCGTGGAAAAACTAGAGGGCCGCAGCCTGAAAAGTCATGAACAAATATTAATATGCCTTACCCACAGAATTAATATGCCTTAATATGCACAGCTCTGGTTCAGTTCAAGAGGAAAAAAAAAAGAGGGGAAAGAGGCAACCCCCCTACCCCGATGTATATATAAATCACAGCCATATTGGATCCAGTACTGAATGAGGCATCTCCTCGGAGGGAGGAGTTGGTCTACGGCCTCATTATTATTTCATCACTTGATATATCTTAGGAGACAGTACGGATGAGGATACATCCAGCGACACCTCATTTGTTAAGATAACGCAAGTAGTTTAGGCTCTACGAGGTAAAAAAATAACTCACATAAATATATACATAGCAGGTGAAAAAGTGCCATATTGTCGATTTCCGCCATGTTTGATTTGTTTTTTCATAACTTCATATAATTTGGGACACAGTATGCTTCAAGGCTAATCCAAAGAAACCTTATTTGTTCAAATCCTTCAAGTAGTTTAGGCTCCACGGTGTAACAAACTTACATACATACATATATAGCAGGTGAAAATCCGCCATGTTGGATTTATTATTTCATAGCTTCATATAGCTTAGGACACAGTATGGATCAAGATGAATTTAACGACACTTTATTTGCTAAAATCGGTAAAGTAGTTTAGCCTCTACGAGGTAACGAGGTAACTTACAGACATAACCCGCCATTTTGTTAATTTCCGCCATATTGGATTTATAAATGAAGTTATAGTGGTAGACTGTGTTCCCTGTTGTTTTCAGCACATATTTTTCACCTAGAAACCATTGTCAGAAATTCTGTTGGAGTTTGTTCTAGGTTCACCTAAAAATTGAGCTAACTTGAGTGCACTATAAATACAAATTCAGAAGATAAAAAGTAGGTAATGAATAATAATGAGGAAAATCTCATGGTATTGACCTGTTTGGAAATAGAAACGCATCAATAATTCCAGTTATGAGTTAACAGTCATCTATATGACCTAAGGCCATTACATATCTAAATTTTTAGTTGTTTATTATAGTGAAACGGTATAATAAAAAAATCGTGCACTTTTTGTTACAAGCCTGAAACTTGGCATAATGAAATAGTAATATATGCTGAACAAATCGGGGTATAAGACCATTCTAGATTTTGATTTTGTCTTATATGCGTACAGGGATTCCACTAGGATTTTCAACTTGTGGTGGGGTGTGTAAAGTCAAAAGTGGAAGGTTGTAAGTCAAGTTTTTTAAACAGTTTCTATGTTTTTTTTGACAGTAATTTTTTTAAGTTGGTGGGGGTGTTCTCGAGGATTTGGGGGCTAACGCCCCACCAGTGGAGTCTAATGGAATCACTGTATACTTTTGCGACCATCTTCCAAGCTGGCGACCATCAATACTCAATTTCTTGAAATATAGCTCTACTAATCTGTGGCAGTGCCTTAGAACTGCTATTCTGTGCCTTTGTAGCCCCTAGTTCTGTTAATGAACGATTATTACATCACTTGTATATTTCTGTGTTGAGCGAGGATTGGAGCCCGGACCTTTCAGTCAAACCACCTAACAGATTCTCCAGTTTTAGAATGGCTCCACTTACATCTGTTATGTCATTGACGACTGTAGGGGATCAAGCTCCGCTGTAAGTATCCAGTACGTATATACAGGCTTTTGTATGGCTGTCAGTTTATCGTGCTTCCTCACTATCTAGGCCTTTTCTTCTTCTTCTGTCTCTCTCCTCTTTTCGTAAGCTATTTGTAGGAGATATTTTGTTTATTTGTTTATATGTGGACGTGTACATTATGTGTATATCTTCCGCCAAGTAAGTTCCAAAATACTCTATTTAGTAGGTTTCTGTATGAGTTTGTCCGTTTCCTGGTTTATCGCTTGACACTATAGTTTCAGATCCATTTCTTTCACCCATTGATCTTATTTTTGTTTTCAATTATTTCACTTGGTTTGGAACGTTTTAACTTTGCGGTCATCCCCCTGCTTTGGTCCCAGCTCTCTGTTACTTGACCTTTGGTACACTAATTTTGGCTTCGTGATTTTCCAGTTTGAGATTGAGGTTTCCTATTACTCTCTCGGTTTCTCTGATAGTGTCTACCTTCTCTAAATTCTATAATACCATCCTTTAATTGATAAACTTATTGGTTTACATTTCCTGTTTTCTCGCTTGCCTTTTGATCTTGAGGCTCATAGGTTTAGACCCTTAAAACGGCGGATTTCATGTTTGGCAGTACCAGTTCTCTCTTTCGTTATGTATTTTGGTATGCTGTTAACTATGTTCCTTTATAATTAAATGTTGTACATCTTCAATTATTTGTGTGAAAGCAACTTGTGCTAGTTACTTTTCAAGTGCTTCGGTCCTTATAAGCAATAAATAATGCGCTCAGTGGTATCCCCACCCACTAGTTCTCTGTCATATTTTCCGAAATACAGCTATGACAGAAGATGTTATTTATAAAAATTAGAATTTTGAGAACAAATCTAGAACATCAAAATATCCACATCCACATTTCAGAGGGGACAGTGAGCTCTAGATTGTAGTTATCTTGGAACAACTAGAAAAAGTTAAAATATCAATACCATTGGTATTGTTACAAACGGTGTTTTATATACTTATAGCTAAGTCCTTTGTATAGGAAACCTTACACATACAGCGGTCTTGTAAAATCTGTAGTTTTTAGTACAACATGAACACACTTGAAGTAGAATTTTTTGACCTGCCGGAGTTTAACGACACCTTGAACGACATACAGTACATTGAGGATGGACAACAAGGAAACAGTGACGAGAAAAGCGAGATACGAGATCAACCCTATCCTACAAGTCCCCAAGAAGCCAGTAAGAGCGCAACCAGTCCCTCTAGACCAAATTATTTGTTGAGAGGTGACAAGAAAGACTGCTTCAGAACACTGCGCACGCTGCCATACAAATGTCACCTTCCACAACGCGTCAGAGATAAGGAAAGTGATACGAGATAGCAGACTCTTAATAAGACTCTAGAAAACTGACTTGATTTTAGTTAAGTTCGCCAAAGCACCATCGAATCTCGAAGAATTAATACAGTTAATCTGGAAAGGCGGAACTAAGTAACAACAAGGAGGTTACCAACCACTAAGACAATTAGTACCACAGTAGAAGAAGAGCGCGAATTTGCCTTGGAAGAATGCAAAGCCCGCTTTGGTTCCGATGCCACGAAGGAAGTAGTTCAACGCGCCAAGATTCGTGCATTGGATTTCGTGAAGAGGAAGCTAGAATCAACCAACAAGACTAAGAAAAGAAGCGCGTATTCCCAAAGAACAAAGAAGACGCTAGAGGAGCAAGTAGATACTGTAACCCAGACATTTGAGGAGCGACATCATCGGCCTGTTGGAAGTCTTCAAAAACCACAAGAAGTTAAAATTAGAACATAAAACCACCGGTCTTTTTCAGGACCAACAAAACATCCTGAAAAGCGAAAATTGTTTTTCGTCCAAACGAAAATTTTTTCCCAACCAATGACTCCCACAAGCTACATAGGAAAAGAAAAAGGGAAAGAATCAGACCCAGTATCATATAAGTTAAAGATTTGACACCACAAAAATTTCATTTAGTTTAGCAGAAAACTGTAATGATGCTAATGGTTTTCTTCTGTACTGAAAAATATTATTTTGAACAAGTTCTTTTCAACATTGGAGTTCTTTCATATATAAATGCGGAACTAACATTGGCAGATAAAGGTCTTGTTACAAGAAATACTTGAATATACATTCATTGATGTCGTAGGAATATTTCCTGGGACGGAAGAGTAATTAAATCCTACATAAACAATTTTCACAAAAAATGCACAAGAATATGAGTTCATACTTGTATCGAACTAAACTAGAATTAACTTTCTGACGTTATACTCAGGAAAAGACAGAGAGAACTGCTGGGTGAGATACTACAGGGCTCACAGCTAATCACATGTACTAAGAGACTGATGGACTTGAAACAATAACTAGCACAAGCTGCTTTCACACAAAATATTAGAAGGGAAAAACGTAGATTCCGGTTACAGGCGGCTTTCCTGGTGCTTCACATGCCACGGCAGGAGGACTGCATTCTGTGTTGGGGTTCAAGATTTTCCGTACTGTGTTGGAAGGAACAGAACCAAGGTATCGAGCATAGCGCAGACGAACCTGTACGTACGTTTGGTACAGAACTGACAAGGTGGGGTTCTATATTCTCATGACGGTGGTCTAGATTTTCTACGTCATGCCTTTGATTTCCGTGGTCGGTGGTCTAGAATTTCTTGGCTACACTCTTGGTTTTCTTGACAGTAATCTAGATTTTCTAGGCTTAAACTTTGATATATTTAGCTGTTGTCTAGATTTTCTTGGTCATGCTCCTTGTTTCCTTGATAGGGTCTAGATTTTCTAGACTGTACCTTTCGATTTTTTAAGCGGTGGTCTAGAATTTCTTGTCAGTACTCCTGGTTTTCTTGACATTGGTCTAGATTTTCTGCACTACGCCTTGGACATTTTGAACGGTATTCTAGAATTTCTAGCGGTTGTTCCGTTTTTTCTGGATATTGCTGTAGATTTCCTAGACCACGCCTTCGACTTCT
>JAGDQP010064108.1:0-11621 GCA_022664845.1 Lepisma saccharinum
GCAATTATTTATTAATTACGAATTAATTGTGTTTCCTTGGTGAATATGGAGTATACCTACTGGGACAGGCAAAGTGCGGTAAAGAGGGGAAACGAGTTCATCCGTGATGAAACAGATGGCGAGCTATAATACACGAATCTCTTGGTAGTGATTAAGGGCTAGCGTCCCGCCCATGGTATGCGTACTTGCGATTTGGTTCATTTTTGGCACATGGAGTATGGAAAGGTATTAATGATAAGGTACTTATATTGTAAATTCCGAAAAACACAATGTTACGAAAATTAGACTTCTGATTATGTTAATTTAAAAAAATCCTTTATTTATAACATTTAGGGCAAATAAAATTGCATCACTGTTGTCATCGATTGCTCGTGCGCAGATTTGCAAGAAATGTCTGTCAACTATATCCACTTCGATAAGAAGTATGTTTCAGACTGGTATAAATGATAGACAATAACTTTGTATATGCTGTTGACAGTTTTTATAAATTTGAAGAAAGTGTACACGTGTGGTCTCAGCAACTCCAATCTGAGAAATACCTTTTTAGTAGCTATTAACAGAATAACATGACATGTGCCAAGGGCTAGAGTCGCAAACTTTATCTTCAAATTTGTTAAGCATTCAACAAGAGACATCAAGAAACGAGGCTCCTTAAATGGCCGGCAGTTAACACCCTTTACTTTGTAATTCCCTTAAATGTAAGTGCTTCTCCCTCTTCCCTCTCCGACCCACTTAAGTGGTGCAACCCTAAAATTGGCTAGTACATACCACATACGAAGTTGTGTTTCAGCCTATATACCCACTCAACAATAGTTAAAAGCAAAGAGAAGGAATAGAAAAAGTTGTCTCTCTTCTTTGTGGGTGGAATTTAAGAGCTCGAATTTAGGCAGTAAAGCCATCATGATCCTTTAAATCACTTGATTCGTTTCTTTTCTGTTTTGTTTTGTTGCTTTCATTCTGAAAGAAAGAGGGAAAGAAAAGAACGTTCTCTACTATTATACTGTGCTGAGCTGTTTCCCTTCTTTGGCATATTTACGTTACAGCCCAAAAGCTTGGGTTTAATTTCAAAGTGAAGAAGAAAATTTTTGCTGTAGTGGCGCGACGACGACTGCGACGGGCAAAACGTAACTGCCCCACTTGACGAAATGAGATCCCGGGTTAAATGGCAGAGCTGAAACGAAGCAGCACTGTAATGGAGTCTAAATCATGGATGGGTCCTAGGATCGCAGAGCAAATAGTCCGTGTTCCATTTCTTTAATCAAGAGAACGGACACGTCTTTTTCTTCCACTCCTCTTTCTCTTTCATCCCTCCTCCTCTTCTCCTACAATCTTCTCCTGGTACCACCACCATCAGTATCCATCCCACTCCACTCTGAGAATCGTTACATATAGAGGACGGGAAAAGTTGGGTGATAAATCGCGACTGGTTTGACAAGAATAGCGGAAACTCTCGAGTATGGCTGTGATCTTCGCTGGAAAGAGAAAGAAGATTACACTAAAGGATGGCTAAAAGAAGAAAAAAGAGTAAAAGTAAGGGTTTGTAGGGGAGAGGAAAGAGTTTAGACAAGAAACTTGGCTGCCGCCCTCATATCGCTTAGGAAGATAAACTGAGACTTGCTGGCTTTTCCCATCTTCAATTCTTTTCATTTCTTCGCTTATATCTCTCTTCTATCTCGTGTAGTTTATCCTTCCTCTCTCTTTCTCTCGGTTTCTTAACTCTGTTATTACTATAAGAGCTTTTTATTCATCAACTTTTTTCTGCTATCTTCATGTCGTATTTGTCCTTACAAATCATACGAGAAAGGATTCTGACAAACTTACACACACACAGACACACTCATTTACATAGATTTTCGTCAACATACACGCGAAATAGAATAACAGAAATTTAACTTTAAAGGAAAGATTTTGAATATATTTGTATAAGTCTCCGCAGTTACATGCATGTATCAACTATAGACCCTACTCTTAAACTAGCAGATGATCTTACTGTACTTCCTCCAATAATCTGATCATAGAGAGCTCCAAACCAGTCAAAAATAGTCATCCATTCGTACGACAGGACCTTACTTTCAGAAGATATATTTTCCAAAACAATTTATGTATTGAAATGGTGTCACTGTTCCAGTTCAGAGACCTTTTCTGACAGTTACTTTGAATCGAAGATTCCCAGATTCGATCTTTTATTATATCCCTACATCACACATTCTGCGGCATTGGTATAGTATGTATCCGTAAAGTTACGGACGTTTCAAATAGGTGTATCAGCTCAATGACCCAGAATTCAGATATGGAAATTAGCTCGAGAAAAAAGACGAAATCTCAATATTTTATCTGTGAGCTGATAGAAGATTTATATGGTAACCTTCGATAATCATGTCGGCAGCGGGACTCGAACCTGCGTTCCTCCCCGGTCATAATCCAAATGTAGTTTCTGTAGAGAAAAGAGAAATAAAGCTTTCTGCCTTGTTACCTCATATATTAGTTTTGAACCTACTTCTAGCAGATATATAATTTGGTATCAGTAACTCAGAAAATGTATTTGCGTTGGAACCTCTCTTCTACGAGAAAATTACTGACTTAAGTACTACGGTAAACAAAAAAGTACCAAGAAATATCCCCCTACAGATAACAATCTGCACTCAAACGTTAACCAATTTGAACCACAGTGGGGAACCTACACATCGTCCTTGTGAGCTTAAAGTTCTAATATTGTCGATTCACCACCCGACAGAAATACTTATTGCAGCAATAAACATGTTCTTCTTAGTTGGGTGAAACCTTCAAAAATTTTAAGCTACAAAATTCCGTAATATGTGACTATGTACCAAATGATTTCAATAATTTACATTAAAGTAGGCTTTGTTTTGTTCTCATCGAGAAATTTATGTTTTAATTAGACATTTGTTTTATTTATGCGTTTGGATTGTAATGATAACACATATATTTTTTTTTACAATTTGTGTACATATTTTCTTGGCATAATGCTGAAGAAGTGTATCTAATGTATATATAAGAAGTTTACAATCACCTAATTTTCCAATATCTGATTTGATTTCGTTTTCTGTGAAAAATCTTTCATAAGAGGATTTTGAAGATACGAGAAAGAACCAAAAATAATTCAAATGTAAGCCGGAAATGTATTTCTTCCACTGTTTAGGTGATATAAGTTTTGCGTAAATACAAGAAATTCTCGTTCTTCTTGTCCACACATCCGTCTTAGCCTCTAAAAAAAAAGTGTTCTCATAGCATTTCTCTATCGAGAGAAGATTTATGTTGATTAATGTAGATTGGTTACCCACGTTAATCCTTACAGTATGCAAATTGTTCTCTTCATTCCCCTTTATATACTTTCCTTCTTCGTTTTTTTTCAATAGCTCTTTCCTTCACTTCACCTTTTTTTTCTTTCAATTTCGTCCCTCCTTCAGCGGAAGGTCTCCTGGGATTTCTGAATAGAGAAGAAACTCTTTCTATCAGATTGAGAATCCTTTCTCTCTCCCTTTTCCCAATTGGACTACCACCCACTAAAACCACTTCGTATTCTCTACTTTGGACAGCTAGAAATAGAAAAAAAGAAAAAGATTGCCTTTCGTTACTAAGGTAATTCGCTTCAATCACTTTGATTTAGCGCTCGTTATGCACATGAAGCCCCAATTTGGAACCCGTTTCTATCGCTTCAAATGTTCACAAGTTCCATCATTTGAATACGAAGAGAGGAAGAGGGAGAGAATATGTGGAGCCTAGTATATTTTCTTCTTCTGATCATTTCGATAGAAATTATTCGATATGTAACTTGATCTATTTCTCCAGCAAACCGGAAGAACCGTAACCGAAATTTAACAGTTAAGATTTTTATAATGAAAAGGTTCTACGAAATCTTTAAACCCCCTCGTAAAAAAGAGAGTGAGTAGCCATAAATGCTTCCCAAGGATGTTCTTCAAATGCTGTTACTATTTTTGCACATATTGTTAGTTTTCCCTTGTAGAATATTATAAACTTCAGGTTATGCAAAATTATATGATTTCTTGTGTGTCGAATAATGTTTCTTCCGAAGTATTCAGATTAAGGATCAATAAAAAGGTAAAAGTACAATAAACGAAAGAACTGCTTTACTCTATAAAGCCCAGCCACCTTTCCATGTTATAGTTTCCTCTTCAACTTTTTTTTTTACTTTTTTTGCGGCCATGCTTTACCGTCGAATGCTAGTCATTTTTTTTTTTAAAGTTTTACAGAACCCTACACACAGTATTCTAAAGAAACCTTCAATTGTTCATAGATTCATATTCTTTCTCTATCTCGGTTGCATCCAGATCTTCTCTTCGCACCAAACTGCTGCAAAGGTATCTAAATATCACATTGAAACTATTGCTATTATTACTTCAACACTTGACATATGAAACTGACCGTGAATGTATCTAAAAGTTGAATTTGGAAGGGAGTCCACGTGCTCCCGGGAGTTCCAAGGTGTGTCTGGGAATAATGTATACACACTTTCTTCATAAAACTCTGAATTTCGGTCATTATAAGTACTTGGCTGGACAGACAGCTACGGCCTAAGTTTGTCAGAAGGAATGATATAGATCATCTAGCACTTTTCGAGACCAAGTAGATATATCGCCTATTGAAACTGAAGAAGATTGAAGTTAGTTTTTAGAATTCCAGGCAGCAGGATATGATTATGTATTGCTGATCCATCGATCTCATACCTTTGCCACTAGTACACTTTTATGTCAACTGTAGAAGATGCAGACTGCATTCTGCTTTCAATGTTTTACATAAATATGGGCCTAGTTCCGTTTATAGAACTTGGTATTTGCAGCATCATTTGTAACTTAACCTTCGTTAACAATAAAGATGAAATATAATTCATGTTTCATTTATTTTGTTCGAGATATCATCTCCCTACTGATTTCTTTATTCGTTGTTTAATTGATTGTGTCCACATATTTTCTATCGAATAATTTAGTAAGTTTAATATAAGCATTTTCAAATCTTGTTGACAAAATCCACATATTTAATAAAATAGTATTTGATTTGTACAAGAAACATGCATCTATTTTTACGACCATACTACGACTATAACGTAAAAACAAATTTATACCGTGTATATATGTAGTAACACCTCTTTCTCAACTTAGGGAATGCGCGTCAATTAGTGACATCACTTTTAGAACATTTAAAGGAACGCGAAAGAATAAAGATTGGCAGAGCTATAAAAATGACGTAACAAGACTAAACAAATGTTAAGAAACACTAAGTTTAGATATCCTAAATTGCAAACTCTAAATGCTATGGAGATAAGTCAAAACCTTATAAGTTAGAGGTCACCAAAAGACACATCGAATTTAATTAAATATTCAAAATTACAGTTTAGTTTACTAAAATCCACAATTTGCAACCATTGCGTACAACAAAATCGTGCATCCCACTCCGCTATGCATTGCTTCCACACCATGACAATTTTAAACCATTTTAACTTAAATATTTTGAAATTTGTGAAATGACAATTCTGAAAGCAATTAAAACACACACATGGAGTCATGATTTCCATTAAATTATCAACATTTGTAGCAGAAACTGTTGTTCCAACAACAAAGCATATTCTAAATTACTCCCTTGCCATGGGGATTTTCACCTTATCTCGGAAGAATGCGCTAAGTTTAAGTTAGATAAAGAAGGTGCCACCGAATTGACCGACCATAAATAAATGTAATTTGAACTTTCTTTACAAAAAATATACACAAATAAACCGCAAGATTCCTGTTACATACTCCTCTCCAAGGGCGTCGCCAAGAATTTTCCCTAGGAGGGGAGAGCAGGACATGCAATTATCTTCAGAAAAGCTAGATTTTTCTCCTTCTGATAGCATTATCATTTGTATTGATCATAAAGACGGTACCAATTTCGAAATTCATATCAGATTGGAAAGTGAAGCATTAGATACCTATAAATACTTCCGCGAAATCTTATTTTTTCTTCTTTCTAAGGGAGAACTTGCTAATTGCTTGCTGAATGGTATAAAATCATTTCAAAAATAAAATAAAACTCAAACAAGCTTAATTTTCAGATTAATGAAGGGGAGTCTGAACTTACACAATAAAAATTTTCTGACAGTAACATGTCCAAAACCTTTGAATAGTGAGGATTATTAAATGTCTTACTACCTGGCGTGTTAGAACTTGTTGTTCATTACAATGGGAATTAATATAGTGTGATCGCTGACTATTAAATAATTTGAAGTCACAAAGACAGGGATAACATAACATTGTCAATATGGAGAAGTTTCAATATTTCAGTTAAAGAAAACCTTGAGTAATAGTAGTTAAATCAAAAGTTGTGTTAGATGTCGAAGATTATAGAAACAACATATTTTAACAAACATTAATAGATAATTTATGTGTAAGATTTAATCACGAAGTAAAGATTTGTTTATTACGTAAACTTTCTGTTCTGCGCAAGTTATCGATCATGACCAAAATGATGCTATGGAAAAATGTACGTTTACTAGCGTATGTTGTATTGGCTGCTTACTTGAAAAGTCATCCACATAACACATTATCAAACTTACTGAAGAGCAATAATAAAATTGTTTCTGAGGAGATGTAGAACTTTCATCTGTTACAGGCATTGTGAATTTTCACGGCACAAAATGGAATGGTATTTGCTCTTATGATTTTGGAGATGACTATTTTGGAGTGATGGGAGTTATAAAATATAACAGGTAAAATTATAAAAAATATCTAAAAGAAATCAAAGGTAAAAATCAGCCCTTTATACAGATACAGAACAGTAGCAATCAATTTATTCATAAGCAAGCGACGCCATTAAAAGTGAGAAACGGTCATCTTCTTGAAGAAGTATGAACATTACATAAGACAAGATTCCAGCAATAACATAGGACCTCATGGTCATTGTGATTCAGGACTAATAGGAAAATACAGCGAGAAGTAAATCTACATAACAACATCAACAACAATGCAAATTAACAAGGTTATTTTAACAATTATTCCCCACACAGAAACTAATAACAGGATGCCATCTCATCAGTTGGTCACGAACAATAATTAAAGAAAAAATAAAATATATATATTTGTCACATTTCACCTGAGAATTCTTAGCATAAAAGTTATATAATAGGAAATTATTAACCAACAATTAAGCACGTAATTTCAAGGAAAGTATTTCAGATACGTGATTAATAAAAGTTTAGTATTAAAAACAAGTGTCGAAAACTATGCTCAAAATTCGGAATCCTGACAATCAACAGAGAATGAACGAAGGCTAATTACCATTATTCCTCCTTCCCTTATGATGTAAACACCTTTCTTAATTCTGTTTCCCAAATCTATAACAACCATGTCACGTGTAATCCATGAGAAAAGCACGCGACATCCCAAAATCGAAGATGATAAAACTAGTCAAAATTTTGACTTCTCATGCAAGTTACATTATCGACTTCGAACTGTGAACTTGCACGCTGCGCTTGTGTGTTTTAAAATTTACCTCATTCGAATTCAACATCATCGAACTTTAACAGGACTAGAACACTCTCTAGTATCCAATGAACTTGATAGAAACAACGAACTTTAGTTTATATGTGTGTGTTAGAAAGTCAAGAAGAAGACGAAAGTAAAAGTGTTAGAGACACTATTTTAAGGAACGTTTACATCCTTCACCTCGTAATGAAGAAAGAGACTTCAGCTGTAAATAAAACAAGAGGTACGTGTATCTAAGGGCATGATTCTCAAATATAGAAATAAACAACTTGTTCAAATCACTCTAAATGCAGATCGACCAAAATAAATTCTTTGCTAGAACTTTGTTCAAAACTATCAAATAAAATAGTAAAATGTCTGTTCTAATTTTAATGGCTGATATGAGCATGTCCTCCCATAATTACTAGGTATTTAGGTCTTTTAAGATTAGGTTAGTGTTATTTCTTCTTGAAAAGTATGTCCAAGTGTATCCATTGTGTACAAATAGCGCATTTATAGTTGTTTTCCGATGTATGACAAATGATTATCGACCAGGTGTGCCTCCCAGAGACTCGAATAAGGTCAGGAAAACGTACGCAAAGCAGACGTTAAACACTATAGTGTTAGAAATAGTCTTAAAGCATTGATTAAGGTATTTCTTATTAACGACATTGCTCTACCGTTACATAACATTAAACTAGAGAGAGATTCGCTTTTTCCTGCCAGGTACAGATGTAACACCAAAAACTGAGCAAGCCAAGAAGAAATAAACGTGGGGTCTGCGTTTCGATACTGGCTCGTGACATATGGGTTTTGCAGTGGACAAGTACCGTGTAGGCGTGAACGTGTGTATTCTATGTGTCCTCCCGTTTCTTCCCACTTTCTTTATTCCATAAATTCTTCCATCCATTCGGTTTGTTGTCTAAAGGCTTGTAAAGATTCAATTTGAGATTAGTATTAAGATATCTTGGTAATCAGGTTCCATTTCTAATACATTTCAAAATATTTGACAAATGGCAATAAAAATGGTATTTTCAAATTGGGATAGATGATGCTTAGAGTATGAATCAAATGAAATAATCCATAATTTGAAGATACTTGTTATTGATGAGGAATTTGAAATCCTGGGCTACGGCATCTTACGTTACGACGGCATTCAAATATATCTGCTAAAATAATTAGAAATGCTACAACATCTGAAATAGTTAATTTCATAAATGCTAATAGGTATTAGATAGGTCGCGTTTCAAAATTTGAGTATTGTTTATTTGTTCTGTATTTTTTTAAATAGGTTTTAGTACCAGTGTACCTAAAGAATAGGGCTCCTAAATTATTATTTTAAAAGAATGTGTATACGATTTGCTTATTTGTGCTTTAGTTTGTGTGCGTGTGAAAGATAAAGAAAGAAAGGAAGAGAGGACTTTTTATTTTCTTTCTAGAACAACTGCAGTAATCTTCATAAAAAATAAGAGTACCATACGTTCAAAGAAATAAAACTTTGGCTACATGATGGTACAATAATACAACTCATGATTTTACAAATCCGTTTTGTGGGTACAAATTAGCGTATTCGTGATTACATTGATTAAAATTAATATTGATATAAATCAGCAAATGTAACCCAGTATCTCCGTATGAAATGCATGCAGTGAAAAGCATAAAAACATACAACGTCTGGGATGCCTCAAGGCTCTAACTTGGGTCCACTTCTCTTTCTTATGCACATAAATGACCTGGCCGTAACCCTATCAAAGTCAAACAAATTACTCTTCGCGGATGATATAAAAATATATATAAACCAATATGTTCTATTAATGATTGTGAAGAACTGCAGAATACATAAACAACCTAGTGGTTTGGTGTGTAAACAATGATATATCGCTCAATATTAAGAAATGTTCGGTTGAAAAATACACAAAACGAAAAACGCAGTTCACATACCAATTGAGAACGAAACGATCGATATAGTGAACATAGTGAAAGA
The DNA here is from genome assembly GCA_022664845.1 of Lepisma saccharinum. Taxonomy (NCBI): domain Eukaryota; kingdom Metazoa; phylum Arthropoda; class Insecta; order Zygentoma; family Lepismatidae; genus Lepisma; species Lepisma saccharinum. The sequence continues at coordinate 9,460 of JAGDQP010064108.1, forward strand.
TCTTCGAATTATTTATGATTTACAACTAACATTTACAAAACCTCTTGATTACATCATTAATCAAGCACACATAAATGTTAACGAGGGAATTTCGGAACACCAACTCGCTTATCATGCTTCCATTTACACGTCTCATCCAAATTAGAATATGGCTTTTTAATATAGGTACCTAGTTTAGAAATACATAAGTGTAAAATTGAAACGGTACAAGCCAAATCCTTCGGGTTCTAGCTTTTACTTATGAATCGTTGCTGATAAACGGTGGTCTTATTAGTCTCCAACAGAGAAGAGAAAATAATATGCTATTCATTTATAAAATATTAAAAAAGCAGATCTGATACATCATTATTAAGTAAAATAGGTTTATGAATCCCTACAGGAAAAACTCGTTTAGGAAACTAAAATATTTTGCTGCAAAAAACGTAGAACAGATGCACTTTGCAAGTCACCTACATGGTGAATGTGCGCAACCTTTAATATTATAGCTAATCAAACTCCTAATGTAGATAGATTTCACATGCAAGGGAAGGAATTTCAGAATGCAATTAAATATGCCATGTTAAATTTAAAAAAATATATGAAAATTGTATATAATTATGCCTTACCTAGGCAACTCAGACGTAGACTGAATTTAGCCTTGGTACATGAAATTGTTTAAATTTCACGGCTCGTATGAGCAGATTATAATCAAATGTATGTTTTATGTGTATTAAAAACATGTATGGTACTCTTGGGGATATGAATCCCTGTTGGAGTTAAAGAAAATAAATAAATGAATAGACCAAATATATAAAAATAGCAAACGATATAAAGATTGAAGTCTTCTATGAAGTCTAGGGGGAGGGGTCAAGTGCCCCCTTGCCTCTCCTGGACGACGCTTTATTCTTCTCTATCCTATTCAACCTTGGTTCAGCTCCGAACATAGCCCATCTAGAGCACTACAATATTTTTGATGATATTACGCATGCCATGGATAAATTTGTGGATAATGGTGATGTCAATCTATTAACATTAATTGAGGTGGTACATTAAGCAAAGGGATGCAAGTAACATTTAAAAACAAAGTATGGAATTAATATTCTATGTACAGCACGAAATTTATGTGACACAAAATATCCATATTTTGCACATTGCTCCTAATATCTTTGAACAGAATATGAATACTCTGTGTCACATATCTGTATATTTCGTTTTATATATTAAAGACGAATTTTTGTTCCTTTTTTAATTTTTAAATGTCCCTTGCCTCTCTTTGCATTTAATCTCCTTAATTATGCAATTATTACTTTTGACTCTCATCAAAATCCCTATTAACTAAATAGTTCCGTAGTTCATTTTGTGGTAAAAGCATGAAACTTGGTGGACATGTTTATGGTACCAACAGATGTAAATTTAGATATAGTGCCAAGTTGTAAGTGCCCCCTAGTGCAGACATTTTCCAATATGGTGGCTTCCGCATACGGCAATTTGTTTGTATCCTTAATTTTAGAAGTACCCTGATAGAAATAATTGTATAGTGGGTTCGAAATAGAGATAACCTAGTCTGTGGACCAGTTTGCGTTGTTAACTTTCTGCCTAAATTTTGTACACATTAAACTCTGTTCAGCCAACGATTCTTCTTTAGAAATGAATACATCATTTAATAGAAGTCTTAATCTTTTAGTAGAATGTGTATTTTGATTACTAAATTCTTCAGTATCATTTCTCTGAATATCAATCCTATATGGAAACAATATCAACATAGTTCAACAACAAGCTGACATTTTGGCAATTCATTGTTTCCTAATGCATAATTGAATATTACATATAAACCTACTAAAGAAGTACCTTCCAATATTATCATGTAGAATATGAGCAATGCTTAGCATTCCCAAAAGTTAGCTATTTAAATCCGTTTGAACAATACATTACGGTTCACCTATTTATCAACAAATTGTGTCTTCATATGATACTTCGATATCACATCTTCTTCTTTTTCTTAGTCATTGACTGAAGTCTGTAAAAACCTCATGGATTAAAACTTATGGTTTACATTGGGTGTGGCTGTTAAACTAATTCCTTGGATTTTACTTGTGACGACAAAACGTATGTTTGACTTCCGTGGTTTTTGAAAATTGTTACATTATTATTCCTTCTGTTAAATTCTGCATTAAAATATTGGT
>JAGDQP010064109.1:542-11620 GCA_022664845.1 Lepisma saccharinum
TACCGACTGTTAAAAACTAATCCATATAATATATATTATTTTAATTATGTACAATAAAATGTGTATATTAATTAATTAAATTTAATCTTTTCAGGTAAGTTCACAGCCTCTTCCTGATGTCATATTTTAGAGAAAATTAAAAGCTTGAGTACCAGTTAAGTAAACTTATAAACAATAACATAAATCTAAAATACTAAAGTTAAATAAATATTTTTAAGAATATTATAAACCTTTAGCTAACTTAAAAGAAAATGTAAATTTGTCACATCGCATCTAATACAAACATATGATATATATCATAATAGTATAACTATTAATAATAATATAATTATTTTATAATGGATATAACTTTGGTAATATATATTACCTATCGTTCCTCTACAGCGCACTTAAGCTTTTGTGATTATTTCAGATACTATAGTACAATAATTCTATTCATATTTAAGCTAAAGTTTTGGTTTATCAATTATTTTTACAATTACCAACATTATATTATGAAAATGATTTTAAGGAAAGAAACACTATTAGCGTGAATGTTCCCGAAAGTTGTTACATTAATTAACATCATTTCAAACACTCCTGAAATTGATCTAAGTAGAGGTATTCCGAATATAAAAATTCTACTAGGTCAAATTTCTTACAGAGCGATATAATTTTAAGCACGCATTTACATGAAGAGCAAATTAAGATAATTGAGAAAAGAACTATCTAAAGCTTGGGATTCTCGTCTTGGCAAGTATATTTTAACTCACTATTGAAACTTGTAGTAACGCCAAATATAATAGAGCGAACAAATGTGAGTCCGACACCCGGAATTCGGGTATATCAAAATATATAATTCTACCGAGGTGAGAAAACAAAAAAATAATAATAGACTTATTGTTGTTGAAGGAAATTCCTTAACAAAAATAGGAAAGGGAGCGAATCATCGGAGTTCGTTTTTAATCCAGATGAGGAAGCTACGAAATGCAATGAGAAAAGTCATGTTATTTAAACCTTAACAACACATCACTTAAAATGCGAATGTGAAATCAGATATGATAGAGAAAATGGAAATTAAGATCACCCGCATTAACTGCTAAATATTATAAACTAGCACGTACAAACCAGGGAGGAAATTGATTTATGAGTTTGTAAACAAGATAATGATGTTACAGAAAGTGTGTGTTCTGTGAGTGAATGAGAAAAACCTGGATACTGCCACCGGGATTTTCGGTTACGTGTCAAAATGCATTTCAAATGTTTAATTAAGTGAGAAATTCTCAGCTACCTATCAACGTGTACATTATCATACGTACATGCCACGCCACGTCGTCACCGGTGTTGAGAAAAAAATATAAAGCTGCATTGGTTTCAATTTCTTTAATGGAATTATATTTTAGTATCAAATGACAAATATATGATAATGTGCTAAATATATATATGGTCTCATCTATGGTAATGTATTATAACAATAAATAATATTGAAGCAAAATGTACGTAAATGTTTAATGTCGATAATTTCATTGGAGCGAAAGCCCTGCTAAGAAGCTACGAGGAAATATAGTTAGCTTCTGAAATTTAGAAAGTAAGGGAAATGAAGTAGGGGAAAATATTTATGAATAAAGTAGATCTGGATATAGTAATGTAAATCGAATATGAACGAAGGAGAATTTTATTATTTAGTCCATATTGTTTGTTTTTTCCAAATAACAATAAGATAAGATATCGAGGAATATGAATATATAATATATAAAGAGTTGACTGAGAGAGGAAATCCATGTATTTAATTAAATCTCACAAAATAATAGTAAATATTTATGTAAAACAATTTGGAAGAACTTTAGAAGACAGCCTAGGAAACATTAGGAAAGTAATAACAACGAACTTGGTATTATTAGTAACTCCGAGTAAAGTTTTTCTTCAAACTCCAAAGTTGCAGTTGTGAATATTTAATACAATCAGTAATTATTTACAGTCAGATCTTCGAGCTGTGAAAAAGCATAATAAAAATAATAACTTATTCCTTCCAGCAATTCTGAAGCCATTTTCGATAATCTAACCAATTGAAAAGCATGATGTTATAATCGATTTTAGTATAATTATGGAACAGCTTATGTTTTTAATTTGAAATAATATAATATATATTATATAAAATCGTTAGTCATGAGTGGATAGATATAACTAAATATATTTAAATTTATCATATTGTAATACGATGTTTCTATTATCTGGAAAGTACACGACATTTAGTTTCATATGCCATAAAATAACGAAATATTTGCCAAATTATTGCGAAATGTGTGCGATTCACCAAATTATGGGACAAAATTATATTACTAAATTCTTCTCATGTTTTAAAATAAAAAGGGAAAGGATACTCATATTTTCTTTCTAGCAGTAGTTATGAAATCTGCCATATAGAGTTTACAAAAATATTCCGATAAACCCATTCTTTACCTTTTTACACCTTTTACCTATATCAAAGGGAAATAAAAATGTAATTTTAGTTTATCCTACTTTCCTTCCTTTACTTTTCTCTAGTACTATGTTAGTAAATGTTACTGTTTATTTAAATAACTAAAATATTGATACATGGGTACAATACATATTTTACCTCTACAGTAAAATACGATGAAAAAAAGATAAGCAATTTTTAAACTAATATATAAAAAACTATATATAGGGATTCATTAGCAGTTTGTGTTTATGAAACACTACGAAAATACTATAGAGCTTTACTATAGAACTATAGAGGTGAACCAAACATTGTAAAAACTGTACCTGTGAATTGGGAGTACAAAATTGATATTTTGTACTTCAAATTTTCGAGAGGTAGTGGTGAACCCATGGTTATGTTTAGGATGGTGGTTCTTTGCATGCCAGTCCTTCGGGGGAAACTGATTAATAGAAACAAAACCGAAGGGAAATTATAAACATCTGTATTCCTCACAGCCTCTGGAAAATAGGTAGTATAATGTACTCCATATTTTTGCACTGCATATTTCATTAACAACGATTGGTGGTTTATTATTATTACTAAATTACCTCGTAACATGAGAGTTATTCATCATAAAGTAGTAATTCAAAATACTTAATATCTTAAGCCAAATGTATCATTTTAACAATTAGTTACTGTCTCATAATGCTAATATAGGCAGTAGAAATATTTCGAATTTGCAGATTGTGTTGATAAATATTAGAAGAATAAAGATTTCTTCACAAAAGTACGAGGCTCATTCAATGAATAATCAGAAATATAATTTTGGAAAACATTTATTACAAGCACCAGAATTGCTACATTATAATTTTTAAACATAGTCCCCCCCAGAATCAATGCACCTAGCCCAAAAACGAAAAGGACACTGATTCCACAGAGGAAAAAAAACTATCTGGACATGTTCGGAACTGTTCATGCATCGCTGGTTGGAGTTCCTCGTCATTTTGGAGCGTCCATCCACTTTCATGAAACATTCACCAGGTGACCGCAGTGTCAAGGTAAACCATCACAACGAAAATTATGAATTCTATGATTAAGAGGACCGGAGCGGATGGAATGTAGAGAGCAAGTAAATCGAATATAGTAAGAAAAACGTATTTTCTTTTAAAAACAGTTAACTATAGTGAAAGAAAATGACTATTAACTGATGCTGGACAGGAGGCGATAAATGCTGAAGGGTAGGATGTCAATGTCCGCCATTTTGAAAGTGGCAATATAACTATGCTTTAAAATAATAAGTAAGTCATGTAATATAACAATCTTTTCTAGAATCATCCGAGTAGTCCAAAGGTGATATTAATTTCCGTATAACTCTAATCCTGTACAAGTAAACGACACATGAATTCGCCCTGGAGAATGTCGTTTTACATAGAATGACGCCTTCTTGAACTTGGGTCTTCATCTTCCGCCAGTTTATTAAAATCTTTATAGCATAATTGAATCGGCAGTTAGAAGAAGGCAATAAAGGCCAAAATGTGAAAATCTACTTTTTACCGGGTTTAATATCTAGAAGGGATGGCGCATCTATACGATACACAAAGAAAACAAGAAAACAATAATAAAGCATTGAAAGATAGGTGCAAAATAGAGACGAGCAAAAATAGCGTAGCAGCTATTTCTCATTGCTACATGGGATAAATTCCTATGACTGCTACAACCGATGAAAAATAACAGTTACTGGCTTAACTGCTATTTTCTCCGAAGTTTGTTAATGGTAAAACGCATTATGTCCTGTTTTCTAAACAAACAGAACTGCTGGCAGAACGGAACAAAATGGCAGAGAATTGTCTGCTGAGAGGACAACCATGATGTATGAACACTACTTAATTAGTAGCGTCTGTTACCCGTGTACGGAATTGATATAAAGAGCTCTCAGAAAGCACCTACGTGGAGTAATGGATAAGGCGTTGGAGTTGTAATGCAGTGGTCCCGGTTTCGATACCAGTTCATCGAAAGTTTTTATTTTTAAAAAGGTTTATATTTTATTTATATTTTAAATAGGTTATTTTGAATTGTTATTGTTTATTTGTTTTATAACTTTATTTGCATTTAATGCATTTTGTAATCTTTTCCGTTTATTCTGATTCTGTAGTAAAATACAGACTTATTAAAATGGTAAAAACGATGGGTAAGGCACTGGACTTGTGATTCAGTGGTCCCGGGTTCGGTACCTCTAAACCTAAAGTTTTATTTTTAAGAGAAACTCCTTTATACTTTGTATTTTCGAAGGAAAGCTCTGGTTTTGCGATGAGACTTTTTTCTTCGTTTGAGGCAGTGAAAACAGTACACACATTAAACAGTCTATAAAATTCAAAGACATAGTTTAGGAAAAATGAACCAGCAATTTGAGGAAGGGAACAAAGGCTAAAAAAATCGTAATTTAGTTTTTATTTTTACTAAACACGCACCTCAATTTATATCCGCTTATCTTAAGGTAGAAGAAAAGAACGATAGCCAGTTAAAGAATGATTTATTTGGCAATGGAAATATTAGTCAGTTTGAAGAATGGAACAACACCACTATCGTCTCAAAACAAGACGTTCTATTTTCGAATTTCTGAGAAAACACAATTCAGTCACTAATTTTATTAAATTTCCTAATGCGTTGATATATATATAAAAGAGAAAAAAAAATCTTTAAAAAAGACAAAGAAAATCACAACATGATTCGATCTTGGGTTCTCCGTATTAGCTTTCCGACGTGCTACCAATCCACTAATTGATAATTGGAAACTATCTGCTTGTCAGTCTCATTTACGGAGAAGAAGTAGTTCGCCTGTGCGAGAATGGTTCCGCCTTAATAGGAGTTCCTTATTTGAGACACTACTACAAGGTACTTGTGACTAGCAACAGGAAGAGCACATTGTGAAAACACGATGACAATGGTGTGTTTAATAAAAGAAATACCGTACCTGACTTACCTGACTCCACATACGTTTGTTCACTAATCTTATTAAATGCCCTAATGCGTTTACATATATAAAAAAAAATAAATGTGTTTTTTCCCTATAAAAAACTACACCAGGTTTCGATCGCAGGTTCCTTGCATTAGCAATCAAACATGCTATTGATACGCTAAATTTCCAAGTGGAATTCCATTATTTGGAAGTATTATTTACTGTTCAGGAGTAATGCGCATGCGCGAAAATGGCTCAGGTCTTCCTATCGCTAGTCGCAAGTTATTATACTAATTCAGCATGAAACAATTATGCTTCCCCCTACCCACCGCTTTATACTTTCCTGATTTAAGTGTGTTTTATGTACTGTTTCTTAGCCAAAAATAAATCCAAGCTCCGATAATTACATATGATAGTTTTATAACAGTTATTGTAGGAACAGGTAAATAGGTTAGTCTAAAATGTTGTTTTAAACTTCTTTTTCAAAGACGGGAATAAATAACTCACACTTAGATACGTTTTCATACACTGATATTGTTAACTTCTATTGTTTACAGATATTTACATATAACAACTGTTGCTATCACTGTTACGGAATAAAAGCAGCTTTGCACATTTGTAGGGCGAAATTTCTGTAAGTGGCAAGAAGGGAAAAAATGAATTTTTATTACTTACTTGTTCGAGTTCATTGTGCATACATTTCATGTAAACAATTCATTTGAAGGTTTTCATTGCGTTTTTCTTTAGTTTCTGGTCGATTTTTCCATTCTTACGTCTCAACACTTAAAAATGTACAGACATTTTTCCATAAGTTTGAAGAAGGAAGCAAATCCGCCAACTTTTTTTTTTAATTCTACAATGAAAGAAATTATTTTAAACTATCTGAGCAGTACGCAAGTATCAGTAGATCGTTTTAAATATTCAGTAACAATACTGTTTCCTTTCAATAAATAATAAACATATTATACAGTTTTTGTTAATTTCATACAAAACAGCTTTTTGGATTTGTTTCCTTTTTAAACTGACGATTTAATTCATATTTATCCCATAAAGATAATATATTTCTAAACATAATGGTAACACTTGTCCACCTATTTTGTATTTCTTCCTTCAACTTGTTCAAGAGAAAATATTTTTCATTATTCGAGTCATATTCTCCAGATCACTTTCATTTGTCATTTTGTCGTACAGGATTAGATGTATACTAAATCTAACTTCATCATTGGGTTTCTTGTGATATCACATGACCAACTTACAATTTAAAAGTTTTGAAACATAGCCAAGATGGACCCTTTCAAGAAGTTGGTCATTGATATCATAACGTCCAGTATGTACGAAGGGTATTCAGTATATTCGTTTCCTGACAGTTTCTCATTGATTCCCAAACTAGAAATTTGGTGCACATTTAGGCTGCTTTGTATGTAGTATGGCCTGTGAACAAGTCTCCACCTCTTCTAGGTCTTTCTTTATATAGTCATTTATAAGGCAAGGTGTCATCACTAAGGGAAATGGAGAAAAATGAGCTACGGACAGTAATAAAATGTCTCTCATTGAAAGGAGTTATGCTGCGGCAGGTTCATGATGACATGGTTTAGACATTCATTATTGTGATCCTGAATACTCCACCATTAAGAAGTGACATTGTGAATTATCCTGTGGGTGTAAGTCTCGTGATCACACAGATCACTCCGGTGGCCCATCAACTTAATCATTGAGAAAAACATCGAATTTAAAACAACTGATTGAGGGAGATCGGCGATACATCATTGCCGCACTAGCAGACATTGTGGAAGCATTCATTCCATTTTAACGAATCATTTGGGTCTGATTAAAGTAAGTTGTGGTTGGGTACGAGAATGCTGGACTCAAAGGAACAGAAAAAATCCCACCTCAGGTTTGGAAGTGCCAATTTGAATCTTTATCAGGAGGAGCCGGAAGGATTTTAGTCCAGATTTCTCACTTACCACGAAACGTGGTTACATCATTTTGAGCTTGAGACACCAAAAATTTCACTTTTCTCCATTTCGCTGAGTAATGATAAATTACTTTATAAATTACCCTATAAAAAGAAAGAGAAAAGTTAGAGAACTCATCTTCAACCATACTACTTTCCAAATATTAGACTAAATCTATAGTAAATTTCAAGTTTGGAAAACAAAGGAAAGATAATTTTGACCTGAACGTTTAGAATGACCTTAGTAACGCTTCCAGTCCAGTAATCATTAAAAGAAATTTGATTTCAATATATTTAACAGTTTGTAAAAGAAAGGTGTTTTTCTTACTCTGTATTAATTTACTTCCTGTCTAAACTGCAACACTCTCAGGTTCCCTTTTCATTATTTATTGGCCATAACAACTATCATTTAGGCTAGGCACTGTACCTCCGTACGAACGTTTAATAAAATTGTGCTCTGTTACCTGGTGAGTTATCATTGTTAGTGCATATTCCAATAGACAAAAAAATATGAAAATCTTAGTGTGTAAGATGGGGCTAATATACAAGGTGGGTTAAGCACTGAAACCGTAGTCATTTTTTAGAACATATGACTTTGACAGTATGTGGTCTGGCAATGTCATGGAATAAAAGCACGCCGTCTCACCAGAATGCTTGGTTTCAATTTTTCGCGTAGAATGTTGGAATAGGTTATACTGTATATATTTTGACCTCCGAATATGTCATGTTAAAGAATTAGCCCCTTGAGATCCTAAACTAATATTATCACGGCTTTTCTAAACATGCTGCTGTTAGATTGTTGTCTTATTTCCTTCTGGTTAGTAGAAATGTATCCAACGCTCATCCATAGTCAAAATATTATGAAGAAATGCCTCCCCGTCAGCTTAATGGCGGTGAGAAAGTTCCCTGCACACATCAACATATGTTTATTTCATTTCCGGTGTTAATCTTTTCGGAACCCATTTTGCATACACTTTCCTGAACTCCAGTACGTCATGAATTATATTGATCGGTTGATTTTGCACGTATTTCGGTGTGTGAAGCAATCTCACAAGCAAGTTATCTAGGACCAAGTTTTCTACTTAATCAGGGTTGCTTTCCGTGACCGCAGTGAAAGAGAGACCTGGACGCAGAGAATCTTTAACACATTTTATGAGCTGTTTGAATATCTAAACCTACTCGTACACTTGCGTTCGACGGTATGAGTCAAACATAAGTGTACGAGTGGTAGAACCCACACTGGTAATTGTCCCACCTTACGTACTTGCAGTATTAAGAACACTCTACTCAAGTGAAGTTACATATTATTGTACTGTCATGTGATAATGAATTTCTATACGTCTCACGGTCTCACTCAACACAAATCTGGTATTTCGTTTCGTGAGCTTCGAGAACTTCTGTAAGGTTCCAACTATGTTATGTAATTGATTTCCAGTGTCCCGTGTGCGATGTGGACTGGCCAGCTCAAGGATGCCTTCACAAAATAACACATGTTTAACAATCCCATTCCTGCTTTTGATTTATATACTAATTTTTCGGTGTTTATTGAATGAGTCCTGTACAATAATAAATTATTATTATTTAAAACATATTTGATTTGTTTGGTAATTTGTTATTTGTAACTTCATAGCACTAGTAAAAATTGATATTCATCTATTAGGGTAATTGAGAGTAATGTGTTCAGTATAATGCATTATTTATTGTATTAGATTTTATTTCATACCAATTGCTGGAATCTTTAAGGATTATCAATATTACAGAAACGATCCAGTAAGTAACTGTTCATTATGCTTCCGGTAAGAAAGAAATATATAATAGCAATGTCTCATATATTCTCCAACTTTTATTATAGTAAATGTTTACGACACGAATCGTCTAGAAATATCATAATAATTTAAATAGTATGACGGAGTATCAGAATTTATATTTTCCTTAAACACATATGTATGATTTTCCCTTCGTCATACTTCCTTTCACGTGAATATGTAAACATTCCAGTGTCACACACAATGAAGAACTAGTGTATATAAATGGTGGTTAATATAAGGCAGTTATAAAATTATAAATTAATTATCTCTGGTTTGTACCTTATGGATGAATGTAATTTAGAATTATGTTCTGCAAGTCGGTGAGTATACCTAGAAATACTACCAGAAAATTTCTCAGTTTATCACAAATACCTCAAAGTTTTATTTCCTGAATTAAAAGTTTTTGACTGATTTCATGTCGTTTCTGCTATTACAAATGCTGTATGTTTTAGTACTTAAAAAAACATTTAGTAGAAATGTTATCATTGTCAATTTATCATTTTTGTTTGGCACCCATTGTATTTCCCTTTTAATTGGAATGTGTCACGATCTAACCAAGAAATTATACTAACTAAACACTGCCATGAATAGTTGAGGTTTGGAATTTAATATTTTGAGTTGAGAAAGCGTTAATATTCTTTTCTACCGTACATACAAATATTATACAGAGTGGTTTCTTGTATTACTCGTCTTGTATCACTCATGGAGATATCTGTAAAAATTATAATAATAAAATGATGAAACCATGAGCACAGTAAATTCGTATTAAAATAGAATGTGAAATATTCGTATTAAAAGTGCAAGTAAATTAGTGTAGCTGCTTGCTCTGACACAAAAACATAAGAATAGATTTCAACAATTCACATCATTGCATAATCCTGTTTTCCTTGCTTCAGTCTATCGGACACCATAGTGTTGTATACTTGAGAATGAATTGTGCCTTAATTTTGATTTAAGTGTATCAATTGCTACTACGATGATAAATTATTATAATGGATATAATGAAAATATCATTAGGATTGTGTTCTACTGAATAAATAAAACTAAACAGTACATTTATTTTAAGAATGTATGTGCGTTGGCTATATTTAGATATTCACCAACAATATTTATTTTTATTTTCAAATCTTGCGGAACTCAAAACTGATGTTCGACTAGTATGTGATATGCTCTTAAAGCTTTTCCTTTTACTGGTATTGCAAAATGGTAAAGCAATTTCTCAGAAATTAACCACCAAGCTACCTGACGACAAGATTTCGTTACAAGGGATTCAGCTGGTAATTAGAAAGGAGGTGTCCAGTGTGTCAAGGTATATAAGTGACATTGTTGAATATAAATTGTTCGAGTTAATCTTTTATACATAATCTTAAATATATGTAACAGAAAACTTTATTATTTTGTACAAAAAACTTCAAATCATAATGTGTCCATGTAGAAAACATAGCATTTGTCTGTCACATATATTTTGGGTTTTATATAAAAAATATTACCTCCAACTTTCTTTATACGGCAATGTAGCTTTTATGCCTTCATTTCGGCAGTCTACAGATACAAATAAATATACCCGCAAGGGTGTGTGGTACTTGGAGCCCTATACATGTTCTTCATATTATCTTGTTTGTACGTCACGTTTCGGATACAACGGTGTGACTTTTTAATTATATTGTATATCGACTCTTGTTCCTAACTCTCCGCTAACTAAATCGCAGATAACATACCCTTTTACGTGACATAATCTAACATTTATATCCACGTTCTTATAAATGTAATTATAACTTACCTTTGTTAGATATGTACTGTCATAGAGCCTTCTTGTTTCTTCAACTGTTTCTGAGATAGCTTTCAATTAGCATCCTGTACTTCCTGTATGTTGGTGTAAACATTTACTTAAAACTGACGTGCAGTTATAATATATTTGTAAAATCTTCGAGTGTCAGACAC
>JAGDQP010064111.1:0-11620 GCA_022664845.1 Lepisma saccharinum
TTGTGGAACAAAATGCAATACACCTATAATGAAAATCGATGAAGAAATACAGCTGTTGAAAACTAAGAATTACAAATAGATTGGTGCAGTGATTCCGCCAGACCCCCAGTGGGGCGTGTCACCTCCTCAAATCCTCGAGAATACCCCCAACATTAACATTTTTGCGGTGAAAAATCGATAGAAACCGTGCAAAGCTCTACTTACATCCTCCCAATTTTGACTTTACACCCCGCAAACTAAAATCCTGGCGGAATCCCTGGTTGGGTGTGAGTGCGTGATGCTTAATAATCGTAGTTTGTTGGAAAAGATCTTTCCAGGTAAACTTGACTTTATGACAGTTGGAACGGATTTCAAAGTACACTGTGAAAAGTTTTCTGAAACATTCCTGGACATGGGCGGATTTATTGGGGGCATGGGGTATTGCCCAAAGCCATTTGAGTATTTCGTAGAGAGACCCTGTGGGGGGAATTACTTTAAGGGTTGAAACTATTCCGGGGGTTGTTATAGTCATTCTGAAGGGGGGGGGGGGGGGGGGCAATATCCCCCATGCCCCCAATACATCCGTCCATGTTCCTGGAGAAAGCTAGTCAACCATAGCTACCTGAAAATTTCCAGTGACCTGATTAATAAATGCCAGTCATCATTTAGTTTTCAGAGATACTGACAGCGAAAAACAAAAACAAAAGAGAAGCGAAAATTGAACACGGGTTATTTAGTTAAAAGTCTAGTGTCTTACCGACTGGACAAAACTGCCAATCATAAAAAAAATATCACTAGATCAAAACAGTATAGAGTATCAGAATTTGCTTTGCCTGAACTCCGAAGGCATAAACTAAGTTACTCCAACGACTTATACCTCATTTAAATCACTTTTCTATTTGTCAATTAGGAAACGGAATCTCCATTTAGTGAGAAAATTTCCATTTCTGCACAGCGGGAGCAAACACTTGATCAGAATGACACGCATTGTTACGATAAGAAATTTTCTCATTCTGAGCATGTGCAGAAAGAACTTAAAAACTGGAAATATCCACCTTTGCATCCGAAATGTCTCTGAGTTTTCTTAAATTTCAAGACCCATACCTACATTTTGTACCGTATGATCTTTTAATCGATCAAACTGTTTTGGAATGTTAGCATACCAATTAACAATTGAAGAAAATGTTCCTATACCTCATTAAAAATCTATAAAATTAAGTAATAATACTTAATGGGTTCATCCTAGGATTCGAGGCTACCGATAACGCTATGTTCGCCCACCGACCAAACAAAAAACTTGGTTCAGAAGAGTTTGCTAAAGTGTTGTTTTTTTTCAGTTTGTTCAAAAAAGTATTTGAACGAAAAGTGTTTGTGCGGATCAAGGACTAATAATGCTAATTAGCCTGAGAAGATACTCTGTTTCACTTAGGATGGCAGCAGTATCGAGTTGCTCATACTGCCATCTGACTCCAATCCCAGATACTACTTTACTACCGCTTGTTTATGTGTCTGAACAATGTTGCATGGAACTACGACAATGAAACTCAAACTTTATTCCTGCCACAAACATCTAAAAATACAGCCGAAGTTTATTTTTTTTGCTTCTTTCAGAATACGTTGGGAAAGTCCACTGAAACCAAGCAGCTTTTAATATTTCTACGGATTCTTATTGATATTTTACTTTCCTCGTTCATTCTCATTTCAATGTTATTTAATGGAATAACGAATTCAAATGAATATTTTATCCCACTCACTTATTCATTTTGAAATACTTAAATTTCTATTCTATTCCATCTTGCTTGGAATGAAGATTATATTCCATCTTGGTTGGAAAGCCGGAAGGAAAGAGACCGTTGGGAAGACCGAGACGACATTGGGAGGACAATATTAGAAGGGATCTTCGAGAAGTCGGTGTTTCTGATGAAAACTGGCTTGATCTTCCCCAGGATAATATCCTTTGGCAAACGTTTGTTACTGTGGCGATGAACTTGCCAGTTCCGTATATCATAGAGTAAGTAAGTAAGTTTAAGTGGGGTTAGATATTCTTACGAATGTGATATCTACAGCTACTATTTGCTCAGGGAAATTTGTCGTCTGAGATTTTAAAAGAGAATAACATGGGATATTATTATTGTGCAGCATCTGAGGTTTTTTCAGAGTTTTTCCGTCACACCAGACAAATTCCAAGATGGTTATTACCTTCAAACCAACCTCTGATCGCCTTCATTCCCACATACTCTCTCATCTCCATTACCAGCCGGAGCTAAAGATGCCCAAGAGCGATGAACTTAATTCAACTCAATGAACGACGAATATGTTCTGTTCAGCGTTTTTCTCAATTGTTGTAATTAACTCAAAGCTTTGATGAAAAGCGATTGTCTATAAGGACATCGGAAACTAACTATCATGGTAGGTCTACCATGGGGGAACTATAATAGTTTCTCTTTTTTGTTATTTTTATTCTGCCCTGCCATCTGTTGGGAAAGGAGCAACTTAATTTGTAGTTTTATACGTTTGCTTATAGATGTCGGTACGGTCACGCAGCACGGATTTGTTTAACTGCGGTAGGTGGTGTTAGTTCTAAAGATCTTTAGGTCCATTTGTGGTTGGGGGATTATAAATTGATTAGGCAAATAAAACTTTTATTCCTTTAATATCTGAAATATTCATTTAAATACAGTGCGACCTGTTACAGATTTCCTGTCTAGTTCTAAGGATGTATCTTCTGAATTTGACAGAAATCTATCAAGCACTTCCGGTGGAATTTGAGAGATGTCAACATCTCTGATAAATTCCTCTAAAGAGATCCATCTCACATTCTTCAGAAAATCTCTTTGATGTCCAGGAATCCTTTGTTCATTGAGAAGCAATTTTGGAAGAAAAATCAATGTGTATTTATCCTGGAATTCCAGAAGATGATCTAAATTTATGTTTTCGATGCTGACATTAAGATCAGCGATCTCTGGATCACCACACAGATAGACAACTTCTGTTTCATTGTTGGCTGAAGGTACCGGAATCACTTGGTCCACGCGTCTACAATGGAATCTCTGTGCTTGTTGTGCTCCCTGAGCTTGGTATCTGTTTTCGATTACGTATAAATGTGGTATAGGATAACGTGGCATATATTTCAGACGGTGAGTTGTTTGTGAATGTAGTGCATTCTGAAAATTCCTTGAGACAATTCGCACATCTGAAAGAGAGAAACAGGAATATGTATTAATTTCTAGAAATTGTATGTGCTGATTAAGCAAATTTCACACAAACAGTTAAATTACTGCAATACCTTATAAGAATCAATAGAAATATTATTTTTTTCTTGGCCTTGTTTTAACGTCAAACCTAGTTACTTTGGTTTTGTTTGGGCTCAAAACTAGTTTTTGATGTACCATCAACAACGTCTCTTCAATGTCCCACTTTTAAATTTGCATAAAATTTTATTTGATTTTAAACTTTCATTTGAGCTAAGAACTTTGCTTAATACATTTATGTATAATGTAACAAAACACAACTTCATTTGCTTCTATTTCGTACAGTTTGGTGTAAATTCTTTCGTTGATAAACTTTTATACAATTTGCTTAAAGTTATTTTGTTGATAAAGTTTTGTACCATTTTATACAAAAATATTTCGTTGATGAAATTTCGCAGAATTAGATAAAAATTATTTCGTTGATAAAGTTTTGAACAATTTTATAAATAAATATCCATTCCATAAACTTGGGAACAAATTGATGAAAATTATTTCGTGAATAAAGTTTCGTACGATTTGTTAAAAAATAATTTGTTGATAACTTTTATATCTTCCTATAAGAATATAAAGTTTTCCTATTGGACAGTTTAGGGAATATATCTAGCGCCAAGTTGTAATGTATTCAGTCGTAATATTCGTAACATACACTAAACAAAGTAATGCACTTGTTGTATATCTTTTTCACATGTAAAATGATTTAACTTTTGATAATTTCTGAACATAGGGTTCCCAACTCCAAAATTCTCAAATATCGGACATTTCAATTAATTTCACGTTGGAAACCGGACATGTAACACACTAACAATGAACACACTTCATAATATCTCAAACACAACTTGAGTTAAAGTTAAATTCACCAATGCGCATGGTCTTTGTTATGTGAAATATGTACCAGATGTATGCATAAGTAGTTTCCGGTTTACCTAAGAGATGGCGCCAGCGAAAAGTACGCAGCGTATTCATTTGACACATACGTCATTTTGTTCGTCTGACATTAAACTACAAACAAATACAAGTTGGGTCCGCCAAACACTAGCGTCTTTGTTTTATCGTTCAGTGATCATGTCTTAGTTTGTGCCTGAAAAATAACATTTGCGGCACTCATTGCTAAGTCATCGTGTGCTGGTAGAAATATATGGTGAACACGCTCCATCGATTAGAACATGTGAGACGTGATTTCGACAATTTAAAAGTGGCGATTTCAATGTAAAAGACAGTGCGCGCTCTGGTAGACAACAAAAGTGCGAAAATGAGCAATTGGAGGTGTTATTGGAGGATGACCCAACTCAAACTCAACAGCAATTGGCAAAAGCATTAAATGTGTCACAAGAAACAATCAGCAGACGTTTACGAGCAATGGGGAAGATCAATAAACTGGGTAAATGGGTCCCACACGATTTGAATGAACGTCAAATGGAAAATTGCAGTCACTTTTGAAATGCTGCTTCAACGCCACGAAAGAAAATCCTTTTGTATCGAATTGTGACGGGTGACGAAAAATGAATTTATTTTGAAAACCCGAAGCGGAAAAAATCGTGGCTTTCACCTGGCGAAGCTTGTCCTTCAACACCAAGGCGAAATCGCTTCGGCAAGAAGACCATGCTTTGTGTCTGGTGGGACCAGAGCGGTATTGTGTATTATGAACTCTTGAAGCCCGGCGAAACCGTTAATGCACAACGCTATCGCCAACAAATGATTAATTTAAATCACGCATTGATCGAAAGACGACCGGAATGGGCCAGAAGACATGGCAAAGTAATTGTGTTACACGACAATGCGCCGTTTCACACAGCAAAACCAGTGAAAGACACCTTGAAATCGCTTTAATGGGACATCCTTCCGCACCCGCCGTACTCCCCAGACCGGGCGCCATCTGACTATCAACTCTTCGCATCAATGGGGCACGCGCTCGCAGAGCAGCACTTCAGCAATTTCGAAGACGTTGGAAAATCTCTCGACGAATGGTTTGCCGCAAAAGACAAGCAGTTTTTCTGGCATGGTATGCATCAATTACCTGAAAGATGAGCGAAATGTGTAGAAGCCGATGGCCAATATTTTGAATAAAACAAAATTAATTTCCCTTGAAAATTACGTGTTTTCTTTACCACAAAAACCGGCAAAAACTTATGCATACACCTGGTAGTAATCGAATAGACTTAACGAAAAATTATCCAGGGCAGGTCTTCGATTTCACAAAAATACAGGGCCGTAGCCCCAGGTGGGGGGATCAACCCAAGTTTAAGGGGGAAAGGATTTAAGGACGTTACTTACATATATGGGACATTGTAGCAGAAGCACAAATATTTCACACAAAAAGTGGCTAGCTTCCGCCGATTAGACATAATTACACAAAAACAAGGAAATCATATAAAGAAACTGTAACATGAAGTCGCTGTTATTTTTAAGGTTTCAAAAACATATCTTCGTTTTTGACCACTGTTTCTTTCAGGCGTGTTTTCGTGGGGGCTTCGCCTCAAGAAGGTTTTCAACCGCTCCCCCTAAAGAACTAGTCTCAACACTTGTATTACTTATATATGTACTGAAACATGTACATATACACTAATAGCAGATTCTATAAATATTGTTCATGTTATTTTGAGGTTAACTAAGGAATTATGACATATTTTTGAGCAACGTTATTGTTATTTTATATTTTAGTACATTGGAGTCAAGATGCATTATTTATAATTTTTGTCGCCCCCCGCCCCATGAGCCCCCAATAAAATCTTCTGGAAAAAACACTGGTTTTGACAGTGGAAGTCCAGCTTACAATATGCTGGGGGAACTCACGATCGTGCTAGAGGGGGCTCAGTCCCCATTCCCCCCTCTGATTAAAGGCCTACAAAAATATCAAGAAATTTTATTTCCTGATTCCAACCAACTGAACTCGTTTACGGGATCACAATCATTGATAAGCAAATGCAATGAAAGCAAAAGGTACATATTCAACTATAAATGTCAGGGTCAAATCACCATAAAAAATCATGTAGCGTTGTGTAGTAACGATAGCTGAACACTAGAATACAAATAAGTAAATTTACATTGGTTTGAAATTACTATTTTCAGGATTAATAATTTACGTATTAATATATCCTGAATCACCTTATCTATTTATTATTTAATTCGTTTGCGTAAATTAAATTATAACTAAAGATAAAAAAGTGATTGTGTAAAATGAAATTTCACTGCTATGATAAATACTATTCGGCCCTATGTTTTCTAAGTGTGAAACAAAAAAAAAAAAATATTGAGGCGGAACGTGCAGCACTTGGTCCAAAATACAAATGTTAGCCATTCGTACAAGATATTCTATTTCTGCAAAAGTCACAAATATATTATTCAGAATTAGAAAACGTTATTTCAACCAGATCCAGACTAAGATACAATTAGTGCTTTGGGACAACTAAATTTAAAATTCTGAGTCTTCACTCACAGAGTAAAACCTTATACTTATACTTTAACTTAAATGTCCTTTTTTTAGGAAACATATATCAAAACCGGACATTATGCGTCCGATTTGAAACTGTAACTGGACTCCGGACAATTACTCTTCAAAACCGGACGGTTGGCAACCCTATCTGAACACTGAATGTTTTTATGTTACATTACATTAATAACCTTATTTGCCCAGCAATATTAATAACAGAGCTGGCGGGAGCTACAAGAAACCACCAAAATGTGAGATTTGTTTCGGTGTAATGTGGACCTAGGAGGGTGAGGTCCATATACATAGTAGTATCCAATAGACCATTTCGCGAAAGGCTAATATGATCTTTTTCATGTTACTGAACTGGTCCATAGGAGGCCTATTAGCATACGTCGGGCGTTCCAGGAACCATACATGGAACAGTCATAGTTAGTATCTGTTAAAGGTGTTGTGCATTGCGTATAATGAAAAATATCTAACCTGGCTTCTTCTAACCCGTCTTCGTTTGCTATCGCTCACTCGACACACCGTATGTGATTTTTGTAGCAAAACATAAATGGAAATAAACATGTCATTATGACGTAACACTACCATGATTCCGATTCAGGAACCTGAGATTTATTTCTTCGGAAAAATTATGCCCGACGCAAGCTAAAGTAATACCTTGTGTGAAAGTTACAAAAATTACGCCAACTATTAATCATGTTTCCAAATTAACTCACTGAAAAGCTTCAATGTCTCTGTTGGATCTTATTGTCTAGCTTGAAATTAAATATTATAAATTGCTGTTTTAATATTCACTAGAGGACACTGTGGAGTTCGTGTTTATCTTATCACAGCACTAAGCTCCAAACTATATTCTCTGTTCATGTTTTCTGTGTCATTTTATTTTTATTGGTTCCTAAAAAAGAAAAAAATAAGAACTAGTTGGTTTATTTGGGGCTCTTAATAGAACTTTCTATAGTTTTACAGTCTCAACGTAGAAAGTCCTATTTCCTTGAAAAAAATACGATTTAAACGAGTATGCACTAAAAAAAAAACACCGTACTTGACTTACCTAACCTCCACGTACCCTTGGTCACTAATCTTATTAAATTTCCTAAATTCGTATGTATATATATTATAAAAAGAGAAAAGTTATTTTTCTTTAAAAAATACAAACAAAAACACATCAAGATCCGATCCTAGATCCTCCGTATTAGTTTTCCAACATGCTTTAAAATATATCAAATTGGCAATTGGAAATCAGACGCTTGTCGGTCTCATTTGCGGTTAAGTAGTAATATCTACCGTTTCAAGAGTCATGCGCCTGCGCGAGAATGGCCCCGCCTTAATAGGGCGTTCTGTATTGAGGTACTACAGTCTTGTTTTGTTCGGCAATGATTTTCAAAGCATTGAGTACGAACACTGCCTTCAAGGATGTAAAGCAGTATTTCCGACGTTATTGCCTCGGAAATAATACCGTCACTTCCAAACTTCCATTTTCGAGCACGGACCATAGCTATTAGGGCAATGAACAAGATAGTACAGCCTGTGGTTGCTCCGATTCCTGTGTTCATATAACACTTTAGCGAATTAAGTCTACTTGCAATCACAACGATGGATCATATTCAAATCTCCCCCTTTAACTTCGCTAGGAGAATCGACATCGTATAGAGATGTAATATACAAAAAAAATTAGCTGCCCATATTAACTGCAAGGTACCGAAATAGAGGTAAAACTTTGACACAAGTGTTCAAAAAGTGTATTTTCTATGATTCAATCAACAGAAGTAACTTCTGTTTCACTTTCGACCTGGAATGAAACACTACCGAGATGTAGCGTCACCTCCCACGCCGCAGCGCTCCTCACACTTCTTATTTTCCTTAGCTATAAAAAAAATCGTTTAACATAAAAATATCCCCAAATTACCTTACCTTACCCACTTACGCATATTCAGAAATTTACACACTTCACAGAGATAAGGTAGGCTAGACTCTTTTCTTATTTTCGTTATACTCGATACAATCAACAAAGATTAACAACGGTTTTCTAACTTTCTTCTCAAGCAGTACGTACTTCAGCAGATCGCTAATAGATGGCACTACCTACTTGCAGATTACATTGCGGCGTGCAAGATCTCGTTTCTAAATTCCAATACTGTCATCCTATATTTTCTAGAACGATTTTAAGTAGTCGGAATCATAAGCCATTCTGTCAAATTACTGGATTATATGTTATATATATTCAATTCAGCCCTCGTCTACTCTTGCAAGGAACTTTTT
Organism: Lepisma saccharinum; assembly: GCA_022664845.1. NCBI lineage: Eukaryota > Metazoa > Arthropoda > Insecta > Zygentoma > Lepismatidae > Lepisma > Lepisma saccharinum. Next base: position 8,923 of record JAGDQP010064111.1, read on the forward strand.
AATAGTGAGAGAGGTGAAAGAATATACCATATTTTCCTCAACCCTGCTGGCTGGGAATCGTGGCGGGTTCCTGTAATCCTGCTTTCCTGGAGGCCGGGTATTGCGGATAGGTGTCCAGGCGCACGCGTAAGTGCCTTAGGCCCCACTGTAGGTGATCCCGCTGGATTGGACTTGAGCGGAATTCGCGATTTATTTCCCGTTTTCCTAGCTCGTCGCCCCGGTTTCAGCGATGTGGGTGTGCGTCACATGCCTAGACAAATACCTTTTACTTTTTTTTTTTCGTTCCTCGAACAAACACATGTGTCTAAGTGGGGAAGATTCTGTCAGGAAATGCTGTACGCATTTAACGGGATAGACGAAACAATGAAGAAAGTTTGGATACTATCAGTTTGTTAAAGTACTACAAGACGAACCGGGTTCGATCCCAGGTTCCAACAACTTAATTTACTTCTTTTCTACAATACGAAGAATGCTCTTTTATCCGCTTGAAATGATAAAAGTAGCCTCTAAAACTGAAACTGACCAGTTTCGGCTTTAATATAGCTTGCATATTTAAACTAACCTATCTTTATCCGACCTGAAATCAGTCATGTACAAAGAAACGATTCGGATCCGAAACATTCCGAACCAATTTGTTGAATTTCTATTATTCCGCTTGGGCATTGTCCTGCGTGGGAGATCAGCTACAAGCGGCGCGAATTCCATGTACTGTCGCGACAAGCAACAGTAGATAGTGATGCAAACGAAGAAATCTTTTGTTCCAATCGCTGTAGTCGCTGGCAGATCGCTAGAAGCAAACACTCATGTCGTACTGGAAAAGAAGTGTTACAAAGATTCGCTATATATAAAAAAAAAAAATGGATATAACCTCTTTTAGTACTGTGCTCTTCATCTTATTTATAACTTTCCAATGTAGTTAATGAACTTTGTGAAAACTCCAGAAGTAATGCTATCTTACCGCACTGCCATCTAGGAGCCATGTTCTCAATAACCTGATGGGGGATGATAAAGACACTTTCAAAAACGTTTCCTTCAGTTGCCCCGATACCATAGGCTTCAGAGCGTCAAATTGCTAGTTGGGAAGCCTGCTTCGATTCCCACGTTGACGTTTTTCTTTTTTCACTACAACATTACTGTTTCTTGTTACTACTTATGAATAAATGTTCCATTTTTACTTGTTTCTATATTTTCAACATTTTATACAAGCTGCATAAACATTCAATGTCGAGGGAGCGAAGATGGGTTAGTAGTCATATATTTTCTTTCATTATCACTAATGGAAAGATCAAACATTCCACGTGACCTGAGAAGAAATTGTGCAGTACTATGTTCACTTACTCTCTGTGATGACGCTACATCCGTATCTATTTATTATGCCAATATAGAGCACTTGCACGTCGTAATTCATCTTGCAAGTAGGTATAGTGACATCTGCTGGCATCCTGCTAAACTGCTTACTCTACTCATTCTCTCGTCAGCATTTGTAAAAGACAGACGTCTGTTAGAATCGCTCCATAATCATGTTTGATTTGTGTGGAAGTTGTAAGATAGAAATTTCAGTGCAAGACCTGAAAGGAGTTATATCTTGCACTGGTGGATGCGATAATTACTTTCAAACGAAGTGTACTTCTTTAAGAACGGTCGAAATTTTGCTTAAGTTAGAAGCTAAGAATGAACAGTGGAAGTGTGACGTGTGCAAGATAGGAACCACCACAGAGTTCATACAAAGCCAGGGAGTTGATTTAAAGGACTCTATCAAACAGGAGACTCAAGTTCATTCCAAACTACCAAAAATTGAAAAAAAAAAAAAAAAAAATCAGTGACACTGTCTGAGACAGAAAAATGTTTAAATTTTCTCTCTGATAAACTCTACGACTTTCAGAAAGAAATTTCCGTGTTAAAGAAAACAGTTACCTGGCTAACAAGGAAGTCAGACGCATTGGAACTAGAAAATCGAAATTTAAAACTATTAGTTGAAAAGATTGGCAGTAAAAATTGAAAAATCCGAACAGATACAATTGCAGGAAAATTTTGAAATTGTCGGAGTCCCCAAAGCTAAGGACTAAAATATTAACGAGATTGTAATGAAAGTGGCCAGAGCAAGCGGAATAAACCGCTAAAACTGAAGATATTGAGAAAGGCTACAGAGTATTCTCTTGTAGAAGAGATAAGCCTAAAATAATCGTATCTAAGCTCTCACCCATAATAGTTATGAACAATTGGCTAATGAAATTCCGGGAAAACAAAATATTGTTGGTATCTCAAGTTAGGCAGGAGTTTCCTCATGATCGCATATACATGAATGGACAATTAAAAGTGAATAATCGCAATAACCTGTATGGAACTAAACAATTGGCGAGAAACAATGCATTCCGTTTTGTATGGGTTCGCGATGGCAAAATATTGCTAAAGAAAATCGAGTCATCGCCTGTGAACACGTGAAATGCATACGACATAGAGACCTGCACGGGTCGGGCTCGGGCGGGCCGACACTGCTTTCTCTTTAGGTCGGGCCGCGCTCGGGCAGATTAACTGCACTTCTTTAAAGCAGTTCACTAATTATTGACTTTCGTTAAACGATAATTGGAATAAAGCCAAACGTTCAAGTCTGTGTGCACACCACATGGAGTGAAAAGTATTACAAACAATGCAATATTTACAGTTGGTGTTGCTTAGTGGCTCCACTTTCGCTATAGAG
>JAGDQP010064112.1:0-10291 GCA_022664845.1 Lepisma saccharinum
TGAGAATTGTCGACTGGTTTAACTGAGCCAGCATAGGAATTTGGAGCAGATGTGGAAGTCTTGGGTGAGGTTTGTGTAGCTGACAGCTATTTCGGTTATTGAATTGCGTTGGTTGAGAACGGTTTGGAGAACCTTTGAACCACTGTAGTTGGCAGGGTGATCGTCCCCGCAGTTGATACAGCGAACAGGTTTATCCCTGGTCTTTTTCGGACAAAGTTTGGGAAAGTATCTCCACCACACTTTACGCATCTGGGATGATTGAAGCGTGTTCTTTTGGGAATGTCCCAAGCGCTAACACTTGAAGCACTGCAGTAGATCAGATTTGTAAGACTCGATAGTGACAGTGTACTTCCGTTTATATATTTCATTGATTTGAGGTTCCTTGCGTAATGATACTAGGAACAATGGGTAATATTCTTTGGTGTTTGCCTCTTTGTTTTTGCGATACATTTGAGACACTTCTAAGGTTGGATAGGCCTGATCAATAAGATCTTGATAAATGTCTTGAATTGGAGTCAATTTACGGATAACCACTTTGAGTGGCCGATCTCTCTTAGGAGTTTCATTAGCGTATTGAAGCTTTTGTTGAATGCAGTATGCGTTAAGCTTGTCATTATCGACCTTAGTGTTAACTTGAAATTTGATGTAATCACGAGTATGTCTAACTAACAGTTGGGTGGATCAGGCAGGTGGCAGCAATAGTGAGACCAAACTGATACTTATTGGTGATTCCGTAGATAAAAACAGGAGGTGGTTTGGCTGTAGAGCTAATATGCCGAGCATTTGAATTGCCTGGTTGAGCGTCAGATAAGGGAGAAAACTTATTATTAGTTTTAATCGGATTTGAACTTCCTTGACTGGTAACAGCTTTGGCAACTTTCTTGGGGAATCTTCAGAAGAAGAATCATAGTCATCTAGATCTTGCGAAACTGGCGGAAATTCTTCTTGAGAATAGATTCTTCGTAACCAATTTAAAAACAAAAAATTTCAACACTTTATGTTGATTTCTTGTACGCATAAAGTTAAAAGCTTAGTGAGCCGAAATGTAATTACTCCCTATATGTTTATTAATTTATTTCTTATTGATAACAGACATGATTATAATGATTTCTGAAAGCAAAATTAGTATACCCTATCATCTACAGCCGCCCATACCCTTGATAATTATCCCGAAGTCTGGCTCGAATCACGAGTGAGAGAAGTGAATATAACAAAATTTCACATCATCTGATGATGTCACAATATGTGTGCATTTTATTAGTGGTGCTGAATATGTCTCATACATTATACACGCACTATTTATTATGAATCAAAACTAAGACTTTACATGAGAAAAGACGTATAGGAGAAATGAAATAGGTCACTTCCGGAACACTGAAGACGGAATAATAATGAATCTCACAAGCTGGTATTTTAATTTACTGTAAATTTCTCGAAACACAATGGAATAAAACACTGAAAATTCAACTTTGGCGTCAATAACAGACGGATGAAGACAAAATACAGGACTAGAGCACAAAAATATGAATTTTAGAATGCTTTCTTATGAATTCTAGCCAATATAAAAAAAATGCCTAATTGTAAAAATTTAAATTTGTAATTTACCTGAAACTCAGACTTTACTTTGAGTAATGAAGGGACATGGAAAAATTTTAGAGGGGCTCGAGCCCCTTGATTTCTCCTTGGCTAGGGTGTGAGAAGAGTAACAACTCCACGTGACACCTTGTAGCCACTAAACACTGGAAAGCCACTAAACTTGAAAGAGAAAGAAAGCAAGAGAGAGAGAGAGAGAGAGAGAGAAACGGAGAGAGAAAATTAAAACCAGCATCAAAACTAGGTGTACAGCAGCTTTATATAAAGCAGTGCTTAGTAGAAAGGGGTTAAATCTGCGTTACATTATATAGAAAGCTACTTTAATGTGGCAACGTTGGTTTGAGTATTGATTTGGCCACATTTCAACTGTGCCGGTTTGAATTGTACAAAATCCATTCCCTCCCTCTCTTTCTGTCTCTCTATCTCACTTCATTCTTCACTCTCCTTCCCACTGTTTTCCCTCCTCTGTCTCTCTCTTACTCTCTCAATCCATTTTGCCCTTTTCAAAAACCATTATCATTTCAAAATTTGATTAATGTAAAAAGATGACAAGAGATATGGATGAAGCTGGTCAAATGTCCTCATTACAGAAACTTAAGATTTGTTAACGAGAGAGAAACGGAGATTGAGAGAGACGCAGAGAGACAGAGAGAGAGAATGTAAGCTTTTTATTGCGATGAAAATGAAAATCTTTCGAGAATCTTGGAAGACGAATTTGACCACCCAACAGGCAAAAGTTATTAGAGACATTTTCCTACAGAAATGGAAAGAGAATGGGTAAGAGGTTAAGAGCCACGTTCTCTTTCATATAATTCTTGTTTTAAAGGGCAATATTAGCAGGGGTTCATGATAACTGACTCGAGCAATAATATTCTCTAATGAATCACGACATTTTCCTCCCCTTTTATATGTACCACAGATTAATGTATTATATTGTTCGTTTTGCTTTCTATAGAAGACGAAGAAAATCTTTGTATTGATATTTTTTCTCTCTCAGTTACGCACACAGTTTTCACATTTTAAACAAAACTTTCTCCTACTTTTATATGATATGTTTAAAATATTTAATATATTTGTATATATGTTTTTCTTGGCCGTATTTATATATTCATTAAAACGATGACGGAAAATAAAGTCCCCGCGCCAAGAAAGACTTATGCTAGGTGAATGAAATAGCAAATTACTTTACATGATGGGTTATACTGATATAAGCTACGGGATGCGCGCGCACAACGTCATGTCAAAGTTGAATGTAGTCCTTCTTCAGTAACCAGTACTGTAGTTATACCGCCACGTTGAATGCAATGCGCAATGCATTCTTAGAGGAATCGGATATTATTCTGAGGGATGGTGTTCCACAACGCTGCACATTGAAAGTAAGCATTCGTTGCGGGTAAGCTCGGAGCCACTGTTCAATCATGTTCCATAAATGTTTAATTGTAAAATGATCTGCTGATCTAGATGGGGTAATACGCTCTTTTCTGAAAGAGCATGTTGGACTGCAGCTACGATGTGGAGACATGAGCTATCGTGCTTTAACATGTTCCCTCAATACCCTTCAGGAATGGCATAACAACGTTTTTCGTACTGATCTTCTCTTGCACTAGTGGATCGCGAGAGTCCACACTCTGACCTTCTGGTAGCAGTACCTTCCCGGAATCATTGCTATAAACTGTTGTACACGGTAAATGCGTCTCGACCCATTACTGCAGCGAAGGAGAATCTACCCTCTTGAATACGTATCACACGCCCACATTCAAATTGGTTTAATTGCCCATATACGCATCGTTGTCACTTTATGTGCAGGTATACTTTCCTACAATCAGCAGTTATGAACGTACCAGCTCGTTGAAGAAATTGCCTCGAGAATGCCAGGGGCTATGTGGAGTTTTAATTGATGTCAAACAAAACCTTAAGAACTGCAATGTATAACAAAACACGTTCGCTTGACAAATAAAAAAAGTTATACGCATCTAAAAGTAAGGTGTTACTTATCAGATACCCTCTACAGAATACACTATAGGCTGAAAATACTAAATTTAAGAATGACAAATAGGTATTCGATACTAAAAATGTGAAAATAGCCGCAAATACTACGCCTTACATATACGAATAATTTTGTATCGATAACTAAGCCCAAGACCGTTAGTCATTCGGAAATAGATGGGATAAGCAATTACGTTGAATTTGATACTGAAAATCTATTATAGGAAATTATTTATTTATTTTTGACTTCAAGTTGGCTTTGACTTATTTTTGATTTCTAAAATATTTATTTGTACGTGACACTTGCAATTTTACAGGAGAGGGTTTTGCAGAGTCTGAAGTCTTCGGTGTTGTCCCTTACCTTGTTCACGGGAAAAGGAGAAGTACTGTTCCACATTAATGCCTGGTAAAGCTGAGGAAATCTAAGAAAAGCCATGCGCATTTTAACACCAGGAGACGTCGTTCGTATTTTTAAATGTTTAGTTTTATTTTTAATGTAGAACTGCATTTATAGTTAGTACAGTAGTAAGTATTTATCAATAGCAAATGTTACTGCGTTTGTAATGTTCCTCGCCTTCATGTGGTTATACAGAGTTCCTTTGCTCCGAGCTATTGGCTGTCTACCATACAATGCAGTATATGTGACTTTACAATGATGGCCTGTTAAAAGTTCTTTGGAATCAGTTAGTGCACACCTGCTTTGAAAATAATTTCCTTTTTTATTGGTCTATTAGTGGAGATGGAAACAACGCTTGCAAAATGGGGATATATTGTGGTTAGACCCCGCAGATATAATGTTGACCTACGCAATTGCTGTAGGTCTGTCATTACTGGTGGTGGTGGTTTCATCGAATGAAAATATTTCTTTTGCGTTTATATCGTATCTAACTTGTTTAGCCCTGGTTTCTGCGGTTTTCTGGTTAAGTAACATGGACAAAAGCGTTCCGCAATTTTTTTTCCTCTTTGGTCTTACGTTGCTGTTACTTATTTTCTTTTTTTTCCTTCTGATTCTCCTCTACCTTTCTTTCTGTCTCCCCCTTCCTTATTTCTAGTTTCTTTCCTAATAATTCATTACGTGATACCACCGCAAAAGGAATTGTTGTATCCAAAGAAAATGAAATTTCACTCAAAGCTTATACACGTAATATGGTTAAAAATGTATACTTCTCAGAATTCTGAGTACTCATTAAAATAAGTTTTTTTCTTTTCTATTCTGTATCAAGTAGATCATTAAGATGAAATATTATTACCGTATCAGAAGCGCCATTACCATGCAGAAAATGTAGCGAATTAGACTACATTTTAAGTTGATTTGGCTATTAATTTTTGTAATCAAGTTACTTGCAAAAATTTTTTATTATTATTTTGACTACTTGCTCGGAATATTTCGTTTCTGAAGCACATTATTTTCTTAAGCCTAATGAGCAAAACTGCTTTGATTCTTTACATAGGGATATGTTAATATCAAGCAAACAGTAGTAGATAAGACTGAATACTGTAACTTTAATTTATCAAGATATTTTACACCAGATTCATTTGATAAAGTGCAAGGAAAATAATATTGCATTAAATCAGTATTTCTAAACTTCTTGCCTCTAAGCTTCCAGGAAAAACAATTATATCAATCCAAGACATCCTTTCCAAATATTGTATAAAGCTAAACACAACTATTTCATCGTTGTTCATGTTCCTGAAATGAGTCGGTAATTAATTTATTTGGCCTTACCGACAATACAAGTAAATAGCTTTTTTAAATGGACTTCACAGAAGTGAATATATTTAATAAATGGTAGATAGGTCGTTTGAAGGATTCCCGAAAGCTTGCAACACTGTCGATTACACAATAGTGAGCTCGTGATATAAACAATAGTTGTGGAAGAGATCTCGTAATGTACTGAAGCTCTGCGCTGATTTATGAGTTTGTGTGTTTTATTTGTGAGGGACCAGAATCATATTTGTAAGGTTAAGTTGTCCAAAAAGGTGACTGAAATGACCCTGTTCTAAAATAGAAGATTCAATTCTTAAGTTTCAATTAACAAGTGTTGATGGATTTCGAACTCACTGCACACAAAATGCACAGGTATGTATGGTATGCACAGATCATTTCCTTTAGTCAATGATACTGACTCAAAGAATTAATAATTTCCAATATTAGGTGTTTTGGGGTAATTCCGACATCTTCACCAATCTTCTGTACTTTCTTCGCAAAATCTAAGTGCCACTATTCGTGTAAATTACAAGGATGTCTGTCTCTCTTTATTTTCCATAGTCAACATTGTTCGTAATTACTCCTGAAAGGATTCGAAAGACTCTAGGAACAAAGAAACTATGGCTTCAGCTTTTGATGCGGTAAGAAATAGACTGAGTCTTGCTGCAGCTGGAAAAACGTATCTCGTTCTCCGATACACGGTGAGGGACATTAGAAAAACAACAATTTGTAGGGAAGTCAAACTTTGGCTCCCACTTAAAGGGAACTAAGCAGGGTTAGAAAAAACAGCTTTTGTAATTAAAAAAACACACAAAAAACATTTATTTTGTTTAAAATATATTTTTTGGTTTAAACTAGCTTCTTTGTTTTTGTTTAAACTTGCTTAGGAGGGAGATTAAATGTATACTCTGATTATTACCATTAGTTGTTGTATTTGGTCTACATACAGACAGCAATATTTTAATCTGTACTTATTTACAACTCGAGTAAATATTAATTTTCTAAGTAATTGATGGATTAACATAGATTTTCTGTATTTTTATGTTGTGAACTTATATATATACTTATATAACTTAACACATACTATATTTAAATAATATAAGTATCTAATGTATTTATGGAAAATTAAGTTTTACAGTGGGATAATACACATTCAACAGCACGCAAATCTGGCACAAAATTGCATTAAGTTTTTAAGTTTTCTTTATAGCGTATTGCTTTACTCTTGAGAAGCGGATATAGAAGTTCCTGAGCAAAGTTTACTGTGTTTATCTGATCATCATCTGATTGAAATTTGTCTAGTAAATTATTTTTTATCTTTGAGAACAAGTTGACGGCAGACACGGGAAAAAATAACAATGTATTCATTCTTCAATCGCGACACGGCACGTAGTAGGTCTGTTGGATAATCGTTCACCTCTCTGCTTCAAATCCCGGTAGTTTCATGTGGTTTTTCTGTTGGACAAATATCTTGTGAGTTGTGTGGAGCTGGTTTTGGTGAGTAACCAACTGTTTGTTAATGGTGTGTATAGATTTCTTCATCGTGCTTCAATTTTCTCTTACTCTCCTACCAACAATTCTATTATCATTATACATCTGTTCCTTTCACTCATCTCCATTAACTTACAGTGACAACAGCGGGACGTTAAGTTAGATCAGGGCATTCACTCATTCATTCATGATTCCTGAATGAGATAAATGTTTCTGCAGTAGCGATTATGCTATCTTTATTAGTGTTGGCACATATTCACTGTTCGATCCCTTGGTAAGGTCATCAGAAATAAGGTTTATATTCAGACCTACCAAACAAATGATGGAATAGTACCAGCAAAGAAGACTCAGGACGATACCTTCCACTTCTACTTTGCCTCTCCAGGGCAGACCTTTAGTCATTGGTGCCCTAACTCTTAACTGGATAAATACTTGTTATATAGTTGTATTTTCTTAAACAAAGTACTTAAAAAACACATTTTTAAAAAATCTGGTTTAAACTATATCTAAGATTCGCAGCCAACCCTGGAAGTAAACATAGCTAAGATTCTTTGGGATTTGGACTAACAAACAGTTTTTAAACTTCTGAAATTTACCCAGTTTAATAAAATCCCTGGGAGTTCATACGCGCCTTCATGTGTTCATTATGAAACTCTGCTCTTTCATTTTAGTTTCTATAAAATCATTTAATTTTGAGATTATCTGTCAGATGACATTTCCACATGCAAAATCAATTTGTCCTAAAGTGTTTCTGAATGTATAGTGATAAGTGTCAAATGTTTACATGTTTTTTCATTTGGTGTCGGAATTGCCTCAATAAAGTGGCGGAATTTCCCATGTAGTGAGACAATTTCGACAACTTTGAACATGTGCACTTTTTATGCATTTTACCTACAAATTTTGTCAATTTGTCCGAAACATCAGGATTACTCACGTGTACATGAAACTTCCTCAATGTCTAACAATAAATATGACGGACTTAGTTTAATTTTGAATTTTATTTAAGGCCTTTAGGCAACTTTGACTCAGGCCGGATGAAGATAATGAAAGAATTGGTGGAATGAAGAAAATTTAAGGAAACGGGAGAACTCCGAGAAAATCCAAGAACACGGTGTTTGTTCACTACAAAACTCAGATAACATGAGCCGGGATCAATCATCGAAACGAAGACTCCAAGCACTAGAGCTGAGCACTCTACCATTGAGCTACCGCGACTCTATGACCGGTTTAATGTCACCTCGGTCATTTGATTGGTTATCAGGCTATCACTGCGAGGCGAATTTTGAAAGTGAGTTTTTTTGTTAATTTTATAAACTTGTACGCCTTGAAACTTAAGGTACCGTGATCTCGATGTAGCCGAACTTGTCTCACCACCTCAAACAACATGATGTAGGCTGCAGAGAGTGATATGCATACTTCACAGCCATATTCAATCCACTACTGGATGAGGCCTCTCCTGGAGGGAGGAGTTGGTCTACTGCTCCCACGCTAACCAGACGTGTTGGGAGAGGAGAACCGAAGTTCTTATTTGTGATCGCCGCTGTCTTTTATTCACAGCAGCTCCGCAATTGCATAACGGTGCTGGGTGGGCACCGTTCCAGACCCTCTCGCTTTGGAAAAAAAACCCTTGGCAGAACCGGGAATCTAACCCGGGACACCACGATCAGCAGTCATCGATGGTAACAACTAGACCAGTGGGAATGTATTCCCAACACGTTTGGTCAGCGCGGGAACAGTGGATTGAATATGGCTGTGAATATTATATATATATATATATATATATATATATATATATATATGTGTGTGTGTGTGTGTGTGTGTGTGTGTGTGTGTGTGTGAACCAGAGCAACTGTAGTTTTCTTCGTAGTGTGAAACAAACTTCTTGGAAAACGGCATTAGATATTCAAAATAGAAAAGCACACACACTATATATACGAAGATGATGTCTTAAAATGTATATGACAAAAGGTGGGGTATGAGTGAAGGAAGGAACAAGGTGGTATAGTGTGTGGTGTAAGGAGAATAAAAGAAGAAATTTTAAGAAATAAATAAATAAAAAAGATGCGAAGCAGTAATACAGAAAAAAAAAAGTTGTGTGTTTGTTTGTTTAATGAAGATGTGTGAATCCAGTTGTGGCATTTTGATGGATGAAGTCAGAGAAAGGAGCTGTGGTTATGCGGTCATTGCACTCGGCGCACTTGAAAAGCACATTTTCCACTTTTCTTTCTCTCCCTCTTCCTTCCTTTCTTTCTCTGTCTGTCTGTCTCTCTCTCTTTCTCACACACACACACACACATACACAACACACCCAAACATATATACAGACATCTCTTTCTTCATCTTTTCGTGAAAGATAGGTCCATGCACTATCTGGGTTTCCTCCTCTTGGAGATGTACGTTCTTGTTTCTTTCTTTAAAAAGAAGGTTCTCTCTCTCTCTCTCTCTCTCTCTTTTCTTCTTCCTAACTTACAATGTTTGAATTTTCAAGCAGAATGTTGACGGTACAACGAAGTGGATAATTTTCTCGTTGTATATTACACATACATAGCGTGTATGAGATAAACATCTCGTCATCTAGTGTCTATTCATGTAAAGAAATCCTCTTTTAAGCCTTTTCTCTTTTAAGTAAATATTGTTGGCTCTTAAGAGCTATTTTTGATACCGGAAGTCGTCCAGGATTCCACTGGAATTTTAACCGAAATACAGCTGCTATTCTTAAATTATCACAAGTTGTAAAATTTTAATTGTAATATATAAACAGCACAGCCAATTATGAGCGAAGGCCGTCTTCAGTGTAAGATATTTCTTAGAAAGATCATCTCGAGTATAGGGATGTGAACAGTCAGGGCTAGTCTTCGTAGAATAAAGGCATTGGTCTCGTTGAATTGAGGAAATACCTGGGAAACCTCAGAAAAGAGGCAGCATGAAACCTTGTTATAGTATAAGATGGCAGCAAATGCAAATGCAAATTGCGGCACAAAAAGATAAAAGCAATGTACATTTTCTGAAAGGATAGAACGAGAGATAGTTAAACATTTGCCTTACAGTATAATATGATAGACAGTCGTATGTTTCTTCGCTGACTGTAGAGTAAAATAAAGTTGGCCCAACCTGACCAATTTGACACCGGATTTTGACACTTCTGAATATATTTTCCCTTTCCTGAAACTTGTATAATTTCCTTAAATAAATTCATATGGCATTGATTGAAGTTGCAAAGTTCCAGTGAAAATTTTTATCTGGCATACAATTGCATATTTGATTCGTTAAGGCATATTTGAGTTAGAATCCTATCTTTAATATTTAGAAAAGAAATGCTACCTAGAGTAAAACTCCCTCAATATTTACAATGCTACCGCAAACGTATTCCCAATGTAGCCCTCTCAATAGTACAATGTTCATTCCTAAACACGCAGAATACATTTTTGTCTAAAGAACATTTTTATACTTATGTCCTTGTCTTCGAGATGACACTTTCCAATTTAAACTGAACTGAAAGCAGTCGCCATTATA
>JAGDQP010064114.1:0-11620 GCA_022664845.1 Lepisma saccharinum
TTATGAGGGATCTTTAATCTGCAGTCATTACAACGAATAGGATTCTCCTTTAGATATGTTAGAAAAGTTTGTAGAAGACATCCCTCCACAATATAAACAGTACAACAAAATGTACACAAAACGTCGGACATTTTCACTTCACTTTCTTCCCACTCACTCCTTGTATGGTTTCTAGTCTCTTTCCAGTAACATATGCATTATACTTGACATGTACTTTTACCACTTGCCAAAGACCGTATTTCATATTTCTTTTTAACACATCATCATCAATCACTTCACGATGATCTTCTTAATATATATGATAAAGTTCGCTTAATGTAGATGATTGTAAAATAATTCTCCACACTGTTTCTTGACATGTTATTCAATTTCTTTTTATGTTACCACGTCACCTTTTAAATATCCTAAACACGCATGTCCTGTTTGATTGTATTCATCACAGAAACAACCTTCGCATATCACAGGGGGTTAGGATTCCACTACTTTAACGCTTCTTTAGTACAGTTTTCATCTACCCATTGCTTTCTACACTTACACTTCAGAGTTTTCACTCTAGCACTTGCTCCAAATATTTTTACTGCTTGATGTTCCTGCTGTTGCTGGTGGTACGGCAGGTGAAGATCTCACTAATACCCTGCTAGTTTGTATAAAAGTCGATGATCCAGGTGATGATGCTGCTACAGCAGGTGAACATTTCACTAATACGCGGGCAGAATTCACTAAACTTGATGATCCTGGTGATGCTCCTACTGCTGCTGCGGTTGCTGCTGATCCCGCTGCTCCTAAAGATGTCTGATTTATGTCCGCTTTTCCAAAGAACAAACCTTTGTTTACAGGATAGTTCACTCCATCTAACACACGCCTCTTTCTTTCTGCTCTTGCTGCTTCTTCGGAACTAAAGAAGAATAAACCTGTTTAATATAATCGTCTATTTCATCCTTCTTTTTTACTATAGTAGAAAAACATGATAGTTATAATGGTGCTTTTCTTTAGATCTGAAATTGCATATTGTTTGATCTCCTTCTCTTTCTTCTGCGTCTTCTACATTATCAAGTAATGATAATATCTCCACTACTTTTTCATCCTCCGATGTCAAGCCAATTTCTTCTATAACATGTTGATACTACTCACGTTGCTGCTGTTGCTTGGCCATGACTGCGAAGCTCAAGACTATTTATGATGCATACGACATCACCGCCCTTGATATTGTAAACTTATCAAACATCACGTGAAATTACAACATATAGCTTAATATCAGTACGTCAACAGATAAGGTGATATCGGTACGTCAACAGATAAGGTGATATCCAATGATACCAAGGGTCACGCCACCTCTTATGGACAACCGATGCTGCAGCACGATGACGTCAAAGGTCAATGACCCTGTGACGTCACTGGCGGACATTTTGTCTAATGTTTGGTACTGAGGTCCCTTTTGGTATAGCTTTGCTATCAAGGGACCTAAAAGAACAATTTTCATAGGATTAATATGTAGACGTAACAGGTGATTTGAACAGTTCTCTAAACGGTTAACTGTGTTAGTTTAAAGTTACACTTAAAGAGAGATATTTGGTACAGTTTTTCGGAACAACATATAATTATTACTGATTTTCACCTTATTGCCTTATCAAGGCCACTGTGCACGACTACCTAATTTTACGGAAAGAATATTGTTTAGCTCCAGAACAAGTTAATCTTTAAATCATCGTTCTTTAACAAGAAACTGTTTGCATTACAAATTAGAATATAGTGTCAAGAATGGTAAATGTATATTACATTCTGGAGTTTTAAGTGAATAATGACATGAAATTGATAATTGACACCAATGTTTTAATAAAAGTTATTGATTTATTTTATTTATTTTCTAACATGAGTAACTCAAACGCACTTTTCAGTATTTTTGTGATATGTATATTTACTATTCACTTAAATGCAATTAGGTGTGATCATGTTATGTATTTTTCGCTGGTAAGTATAGGATTGAGTAGGATTAGCTGATGTGAACGTAACATATCTGTCAATAAAGTAGCGTAAATATAATTATTTTATTTGTAACCATTTGAAAATGCTTAAAACAAAGAAACATTCCAGGATTAAATATAACAAATTAACAGAAAATCAACTTCATTAAATGAATCCTGGTGACGATTTATATAATCTGCATCAATAAATACATGTAGAGATTTGAAGGGTATCGCAAGTTGTGTTTTGAATATATCATGCTTCTGTTACATGGGTTTTCTTCTCTTCACTGTACATGTCGTCTTTCAGGTTCATGATCATATTATATTCAGAAACTCGTTGAAATAGACATTTTGATTGACTTCAGAGTGTTACATAATTTAGATTCTGCTTCTCATGTGCCACCATGTATGGCAAAATGAGATTCACGACCTTAGGGAAACACGAGAAAACTGGTGCTCATTGAAACTGCATATATTTTCCTCATGGCAAAGTTGCCGTATGTTCCTTTTTGGAAGGTAAGTGTGTAAACATACTGGGGGATTTGTTTGCATTGTTATATGTTTTGAAGTCTCACGTCCCCTGATACATTTTGTACTTACTTATTTAATTTTGAAAACAAATGTAACATGTGAAAGATTTAGTAGCTATTCTCAACAAATAAACCAATAAAATTTCTAAAGTTAATAGAAAAGCGTGTTGAGAACGAAAGGGTCTTCACCGAAGCATTCTTTTCCCCTTCTGTTTCCCCGTTGAAAGTTTCTGGAATCATTCCAAAAATACGCGCTTCTGGGCAAGCATAGAATCCCTTATTTTAGTAAAACTTCCACCTTCCTCTAATTCAAGTTATTTCGAAAGCTCCGCAGGGTGTTGTAGATTCATTCAGTACAAGTTAGTTAAGTTTTCTGGAATTCTTTGGACTCCCTTCCTTCCTTCCTCACATATCTTCCAGAACTTCTTTCGTTTCGCTTTCCCCATTTCCATAAAGTACAGCAGTCTTATTTTTTTCTTCAATGCTTTAATGGCTCGTATAAGCAAACAAATAAATTCAAAGGAAGTACATGTTCTCACAACTATAAAATACAAAAACTTTTATAATTGCGTAGAATATAGTACCAGAACTGGGCTAAATTTTTCTTTGAATTGCATACAATAGGTTAAGAAATGATATAGGAAGAAATATTCATTTAATCGCACTTTGCTTTCATCTCTGCCTTTTACAGTATTTGCTACTACAAATATTCAAAGTTATTTACGGTAAAACAAACAAAAACACGTAAATTGTATCAACATTAATTTTACAAGTCTATAGCAGTGCGTAAAACATTATAACTAGGCTCTACTTGATACACAATAATAAACATAGTAAGAATAAATATAGCATGTCCAACTAAAAAAAAAAAATCTTAAAAGGAACAAAAGATTAGCTAGAATCTATTTCCTGCATATGAAATAATTAGAGGGGGTTTCACTCATATCTATCGAATTAGCTAAAACTGAAATTCACTAAAAAAAATGTCCTATATGCCTTTCTGAAACTTGCGAAATTGGTTGATGTTATAACTGTAAACGGAATTCCCCCCTTACTTCTGCTGATATCAATATATGTCTTTTCATATTCCTTCTTTTATCCAGTGTATATATTTCAAGTAAATCCAAGGTGCGCATTTGTAGTTATGGCTTTCAACAACGAGTGAATCAGACATCATTACTACATCTGTAGTTATGTCCCTTGTTTCCACTTTAAGAATGTTTCTCCTCTTATGTCTCAATCCGCTAACAAAAATCATTTTCAATAAGTTCCACTGCACAAGTTTCAAATATATTCCTGTGTGAAAATTCGGAAATTTTTGTTCACGATTTAGCAGTATAGATTTTTATCTTTTGGCCTTCTTTTAGTTGAAGTACATTAAGTCGCCATTGAATTCTAATGTGTGGTATGGTATGTTATTGTGAATGAATAAAATAAAGAAATTGCTTCAATTGGTGAATAAGGTGTAAGGTAATAGTTTCAGTGTAAAGAAACATACAGATGCTTATCAGAATAATGGAAACACCTGTAGTCGGCAACACGTCAGATGTATGGGTTGGCAGTGGTGTCGTGGCGACCGCAGCGCCGGACTGCTGGTGGTGGTGTGTTAGGTCGGTCTCCATACTACGTCAGGCGTCGTGGAACAGGAGTGTGCAGTGGCTGCAGCAGACGGAGGTAGTGTAAAATGGGAGACCTCTCAGAGTTTCAAAGAGGGCAAATTGTTGGTGCGCGGTTATGTGGAGTGAGTGTGACGGCAGTGGCTAGTGTGTTAGGTGTGTCGCCAGGGACAGTGTCGAAGGTGATGACGGCCTACACAACACACGGGAAAACCACATCGGGGAAGCGGAACAGTGGGCGGAAGAAAAGCATCAGTGACAGGGCACGCCGGGTATTAAAGCGCATTGTCACGCGGAACCGTCGTGCCAATGCGGCGCAAGTGACGGAGGAACTCAATCAGCACCTCCCCCAACCTGTTTCGACAATCACAGTCCGCCGCGAATTACATGACATGAACTTACGGGGTCGTGTTGCACGGGCCAAACCTCTCATCAGGGACCAGAACGCTTTAGCACGCCGCAAATGGTGCCGCGACCATGCAACTTGGACCGTTGACGACTGGAAACGTGTGGTATGGTCGGATGAGTCACCATTCACCCTATTCCAAACCACGGGCCGTGTTTATGTGTGGAGAACGCCCAAAGATCTACAGTGTCTCCACCCAACTGTGAAACATGGCGGCGGCACGGTGATGCTGTGGGCCGCAATATCATGGTTTTCATTGGGTCCTGTGGTCACACTTCGCGGACGCATCACTGCCAACGATTATGTCGCAATTTTAGGAGACCACTTGCATCCTATGGTCCGGATGTTGTTCCCGGACAATGACGCCATATTCCAGGATGATAATGCACCCATTCACACAGCTGGAGTTGTTGCAGCGTGGTTTGAGGAACATCGGGATGAAGTTCAACACCTCCCCTGGCCCGCCCAATCCCCAGATCTCAACATAATTGAACATCTGTGGTCCATCTTGGAAACACGACTCCGGCGACGATTTCCACCTCCATCCTCTCTCACAAAACTGGCCGATGCTCTGCACGAGGAATGGTGTAATATTCCACTTGCTACCATTCACGACCTCTATGCCTCCATCCCACGTCGCATCAAGGCTGTTCTGAAGGCGAAAGGTGGCCCGACACCATATTAATCTGGTAAGTTGCACTTTCGTTCAGGTGTTTCCATTATTCTGATAAGCATCTGTATATATCGTATATTGAACCCAAGTTCAGGATGCTCCATTGCATAGAAACTTAAGTATAAAATTACATGTATATTATAGAAAGTAATTATTATGATCAAACATCGCACACAATACACAGAGTATAACAAAGTCACATAACAGAGTATAACAAAGAACATAAATAAATAATGCATACTTGGCCATTATCAAATAAACCATCAGATATTTCTAAAATTAGTTACCTAAATATTCATGTGAAAGACACATTTTCTGTAGGTGTCATGATACAAATGATCTTACCAACAAATGTTGTTGTTAATAAGTTTCTTAATATAATGAAATGCAGCCAAGAATCTCTAGCTGCTAAAATTACTACTTCCCTGATTTTGTATGCTGTTACGAAATAAGAAAATTCTGTAATATCTGAAAACCGAGGAGACTTTTAAAAACAAAACTTAGTATCTTTTTGTTTCCATACGAATTCTACACCGATATTCGAGCATATAAATGAAATAGCTTCATACTTTAGTATGATATACATCCATAATATATCTTCGAGAAAAAAGACGTCACGCAGCCATTCGAAACTGAACTCAATTTCAGAATTCTGCCGTATAAAAGAGCGATATCATTTTTTCTTATTTGTATGGGCCTAACAATTTTATATCAGGAATGTGCAGTTCACTCCAATTTTATGCGAAGGATAACCTCTGATGTACAATTCGTGTTGAAAGGACAAATGATGATTTTATCTCTTGCTCCACAATGATACAAAAGCTTAAAACTTAATGTTGGCACATTATTGCAACATTTCCCAGTTTTCATATTGATGGAAGTTCTCTGCCACATACCTTCAGGAAAAATGTGCTGCACTAATATGATATATGATAAGTATAAATTGTGTATGACACAAAATTTTTAAAAATCGTTATATTTCTTAATTTTTTTTAGTTTTCCTATGATTTAATCATATTACAAAACTATATAAAATCATAAAAAAAAATACTTTACTGTGGAAACTACAGGCTTCATACTAAAAGTCGCGAACATAAATACGAACTTGGAACAAAGCTGTTTTTTTTTATTTTTTTATTTTTTTTTAGAAAATGTGTTAAAATCCAAACGTACCCATTGTGTCTGTTACAAATGCAAGTTTCATACACCATTAGAGACTAGAATTCCACACCATTGCACTTACTCCTCCACAATTGACTCTGTCTACTGTGTTTTGAGGTCCCATTCAGTAAGTGATAGTAGGGCCAGGTATAACGCAAGAGTTCAAAGAGAGAAATCATTGACACAAAACAAATCAAAACGAACATTATCAGCTCACAAATTTATTTGTATAAGAAACTGACTTTTGAGACAAAGTTCCATGATGAGATGATAGCAAGTTGAACATACCGTGGGGATAGCCTGAGATAAACAAATAGGTAGACAATGTGGAACAAACAATAGTCAAAGTAAAACAAAATATACTCATGTTGCTACTATATTACGCAGCAGTTGTTCTTTTATTTAACAGCAATGTAAAAGAGTTCGCTTTCTTAATGTTAAGCATCTTCAATGGGACACAGTAAAGTCACAATAAATACCTTTACAACACAATTTCTCCGCCACACAACACAACAGTACTTGATGCTGCAAATAAGTCACCACCGCAATAAGATATGCACGCATCATATAAAAAATACATGTGTATGCTCCCGTAGAATTTACATGGTCTTGTAAACAGTAGATAACCGAAAACAGCAAATGCAAACGAAGAAGCTAAAATCCTATGCTACCTACGAAAAAACGCTTACGATTTTGTTGCTTAAGCATGAGTATAATGTGGCGGAAATTTCATATCAACAGATCGACCACAGTAGTCGTGTAGTCTGAAGTGTCAGGCGTCCAATATTCTGAGATTGAATCCTGCCTGGGGCATGGATATTTTTGGATTTTAGAAATTTAAGACCAATAGAATCGATACGGGTTAATGTCCTTAGTTGAATCGTGTCTAGAAGATACAAGGAATATCACAAAACAGGTTTATTGAGAAAATCAAATTTTAATTCCTTAATCGCTCGATGTTTAAACGGTTCACGAAATATGTAAGATTGTCTCTCATGGTTATTTATGAGTTTCAACCCTTTTTTTCTTTGATAGCTTTGTAGTTACTAAAAATGGACCGAAAATACAAACTCCACAAAGTATTTCTTTTTACATTAACAATGGTAAAGCTTAGAATATTTAGTAGTTGAATGAATGTTGAAATGCTTGGATTTGGTTACAAAATTGATAATTTGGCTACACTGAAAACAGAAAACACCCACTGAAGTAAGAGTGCATCAACGAAAAACTCTTTCTATCTAAAAATCCCAGCTGAGAAAAGTTAGGAAATAAAATTGATTAAAAATTCAAAAGTCTTGTGACAGACTGAAACTTTCAAGAAAATTCCTACAACGCTAAAAGTAATGAAATAAATTGCATTTTATTATAAGGCAATGCTCTTATTTATTTCCAGAACACAGGTAACGCATACTTATATCAGTTCATATTTTATAGTATGACATGGCCATTGTTTGCATGTTTTTAGTTTCTAAGCAAAGCATAATCGTTTTGCAGGGATTAAAAAAGAAAGTAAAGAGATGAGAAAACTCAAATACTAAATGAAAAGACTTTTCTTTAAAACTCTATCTATAGGTAAATAATAACATAAATACTGCTCTTCGGACCCATAAATTAAAAACAGAATCCCCATAAAAATTTATTTTATTTTATACGGCCGTGAGGCATCTCAGGACTAAATAAGTTTGGAGATGGGATGTTGGAAGGTAGTCGTCCAGGCCCTAATTTGGAGGTACTATGCCGGCATTTTCCGGTATGATAGGAAAAAACGAAAATAAATCAGGATGGGAGGTCGATTTTCCACAAAACATTCTAGTTTTAGTTTGTTTGGAATATCTCGGTCACTATTAATGGTAGTCAACACCATTCTTTTCGAGTAGGGGCGCTCATTATCAAAAATGAATTTGTGTACTTTCGACATACTACGATTCTTAAAAAGATAATCCCTTGCTTCGCACATTCCTTTTTTCCTCTTTTGTAGGCGTCGACACACAATTTGGAATATTCTTTTCGCACACTGTACATACTTGTAACAAAAATACTGTACTTTTAAAAACTCATCTGCTATTCTAATGATTTCACCTATTTCTGTGTTTTTTTGTACTCTGCACAATTTATTATAGTACTTGTAAGTGTAACACTATAGCTTTTTCTTGTCTTGTAAGCCGTTTTCCTTTTTTTGTGTTTCAAAACACGAGAGAGAGATGGATGAACCATCGCTGCTATGAAGCTCTATATTCTACTCCACCTTTGAAATAAGCTGCATTGACGCGTGAATTAACACGCATGCGCAGTAAAATCATAAATATTTTAACTATCTGAGACTGAAATAAGGTCGAATCTACTTTTAGAAAAACTATATATAATGGGTTTATGTAGAAAAATGCAGTGAAAATGTCAGTATCTTTACTCGCAATTATTAGTTTTAGAATGCACCTTGTTACGGTAAGGATACTTGAGCGATGAGTTTGGTAGTCAATCAACGCTTCTCAACCCAGGTACATTTGTTTTCGTTTACAAATCCCTGTGTGTCATACACATGCATCACTGTCGATGCATAAGACTTGAGTGGTGTATTTCGTAGCGGAGAAACGTGTATTGGTGCTACTCCCATCTGGACCGAGGTTTGAGTGGCGGAAACCGACTGGACATGAAAGACAAGTAAGCGAATTTGTTCCATATTAGTGTCAGATGGACTAGTGCAAGTATAACTTCCCCGATTTTTGTAGCGGAGTTATTAAGTGGTGAGGTTGTATTTATCAACATGCACGGCAGTGCATGAGCCAAGTTCTTCACGTCAGAAAACGTCAGCACTGCCAGAAGCATGTTATACAGGAACAAGAGTTTATGGCAAAATCGACGATTTGGGGACCCCGTAAGAAAAAAGATGTTAAAGATAGGAATATGAGCTTTTGCCGTTAAGGAGATATGGTAAATATGTGCAGATGTACAAAATTTCATATTCGTATCTCAAACTATGTTCTAGTTGTGGACCCCTGAAATTGCACATTTTAGGCTAACTGACTCACTCACTCACTCACTGACTCACTCATCATATTGTTTAGGGTGTTTGGAGTAAGCTAGAAACATGAAATTTGGTATGAAGGTAGAGGATGATAAGTAGATAAAGGAAAAATTCCGACGTTTTGAAAAGGTCGCCATCTTGGATTCAAAATGGCCGCCAAACCTAAATTTCAAAGAATACACAGCCTAAACGACAAAAGATAGAACAGTGAAATTTGGTATGAAACTACATCATTGATAGCAAATTAAGAAAACTTTTTAAAAATTTGAAAAAGTCGCCATTTTGGATTCAAAATGGCCGCCAAACCTAAAATTTTAAAGAATACACAGCATAAACGGCTGCCGCTAGAATAATGAAATTTAATTCTACAATACAACATTATTAGTAGATTATGAAAATATTACAAAATATCTCTAAAGACGCCATCTTGAATCCAAAATGACGGGCGTCATAAATCCATTTTCTAACTGCTTGAGCCAGAGATACGAAAATTGGCATAATGATGTATTATCAAGAGTAGTTTAGGAAAACATAACAACGTTTTAAAAAAATCACCATCTTTGATTCAAAATGGCAGCTGAAATACCATTTTTCACATCGTTCAAGATAGAGAAATGAAATTTGGTATGACAGTGTATCATCACGAGTATGTCACGAAAATATAAGAAAACGTTAAAAATGTGTCCATCTTTTATCCAAAATGCCCGCCTAAGCCCCACTTTATAACGACTGAAGCTAGAGAAACGAAATTTGGTATGAAGGTGTACCATTACGAGTAGGTTAGAATAAATTCGGCTCATCTCCCCTACTAGGGTACAGTTCCCAGCTGGAGCCTGATTGCGATAAAGGGGTGCGCCCCAGCGAGGCCATCTTGGAATTCTGGGGGCAGCGCCCCAATGAGGCGAAGCGAGTATATACATTACACAAGTGTAAAAAGCTGCGAAATACGAGCAAAAGCACCAGGGGTGCAAACTGTCCAGTCAACTCCTTCAACCTTAAAAAGTGGTGAAATGGAATATGGATGAGCCTAGTTCCTCGCGCCAACTTCCAATACTCCTGCGTGTCCCACCAAGTTTTACTCGTCACAAACGTTAGCACTGCCAGGAGCATGTTATACAGGCAGAATGTGGAAGTTTCCCCATTCGGACGCAGCGCTCTGGAGTATGAGGGAATATCTGCATCATGTGGCGCAGTGCACTGCATGCAGATTCTGGTTGTAATAAAAAGACGCAGTTCCTCCAAACTCCTCAAGTTCGATGCGCGGCCTGCCGTGGGATTCTTGGCGCAGCGAACGCGAGCGAATCGAGGTGAGTATCAACACGTACGGCAGTGCATGCAGCCGAGTTCCGCGTGTCACAAAACGTCAGCATGATATACAGGAACAAGAGTTTATTGTGAAATCAGCGATTTTGAGGTTCTGTAAGAAAAAAAGATGTTAAAAATTGAAATATGAAATTTCGAAGTGTGACGGTATATCATCACTAGTAGATTGCAAAATATCTGCAAAGACATAATTTTGAATCCAAAATGGCTGACTTCACAATCTATTTTCCAGAACGTTTGAACTAGGGATACGAAATTTGGCATAAAGGTGTATTAACAAGAGTAGTTTAGGAATAATTTACATTTTTGAAAAGGTTGTTAACTTGGATCAAAATGGCCGCACAAAAACTTTTTCCACACCATTCGAGCTATAGAAACGAAATTTGGTATGAAGGTGTACCATCACGAAAATGTTTCAATAAATGGATCAAACCACCGCTATGAGCGTGCAGCCCCCGAGGCGATATGGGAAAAGGTCTGCACAGCATGGGGCGCTGTCCCCAGAAAGTCTGATCACAATAAAGGGGGCGTAGCCCTAAAAATTTGAAGTTGGGGCGCACACGGAATTCTGGGGCAGCACACCCAGCGAGGCGAACCCAGTATATATATACACGTATAAAAAGCCGTGAAATCCGAGCAAAACACCAGATGATGTTCGAGCCTTAGGGTTGGTGGATTTTAGGGCCGCCAGCAGGAAGCAAATTTGCTGTATCATCACAAGTAGGTTACAATAAATATGGCAAACCTTCATTATGTTTCAATAAATATCTCATTCCCACGGGTGGTGGGTATGGGAAAAATCTGCAACATGGAAGCACAGTGTCCTGGAGAGTGGTTACGATAAAGGGGCGTAAGTACTGAAAATCTCGAAGTTGGGGCGCAGCCAGCTACGGGGGGCGAGGACCTAAACGAGGCCGAACGAGCG
>JAGDQP010064115.1:0-11620 GCA_022664845.1 Lepisma saccharinum
TTTCCCTTCATTAGTGTAAGCTTCTTTCGGGAGTAGTTCGAGTCGTTATCTTATTTAATATCCAATTTTCAATTTCAGCAATCAGAAAGTAAGGATATGAAATTACTTGCAGCCAAGTTACATGAATCGCACGTACTGGTCGCTAACTTTCAAGTTGGAGTGGAGCGAGTATATAAGGAACCATCGTACCTCTTTTTCACCAGTGAACCCATTCCAAAGTATTTAACCAGAAATAATTGCTCATTTTTATGGGTCCCAGGAAAATTTTTTGAAGGTTATGGTTACATGGGTTATAGGAAAGGCCTGCCGTATAAAGACGCTCTATCTTATCAGTAAGTAATATATTTCTGATCTTCTGGAATTAAATTTTACAATTGAAAAGTTGATAACAAACATAAAAAAATTAAAAAATTTTTTTTTTTCTTCTTTCTAGAAAAAAAAAAATCTGTGACGTTTATCTTACAACAGAATAACCCAAAGTATTTTATATTGACAGCTTAATAACTTCAGTGAGAAAAAAGTTTTATTTCTCTTACAAGGAGAAGTACCAAAGTACTACCCCGGAGTCAAGGTTCAGAATAAGCTAACTTTATACTTCTGGTCAAGTATATTACATGTGTAAGGGTGACGGCCAGGTATGCTCAAGATATACTCATTTTAAGTTGGCCAAAAGTACGAGGTGGTCACGTTGGGAAGGTATTGAGGAGTACGACAGAAGTTCCCTGTCGACCGAGGTAGTTATGTGGTCTAAGGCAGCACACCAGCGTCTCCAAGGTTGTGGGTTCGAATTCCGGCTGAGACATGGTTGTATTTTATTTTTTGAGAACTTAACAGGTAAAAAAATCGAAACTGGCCTGAGCCAGTAGTTACAAAATGGCTCAAATATACAAGTTTTGTTTTCTTTTACCCAACATAACTTGGGGTCAAAGGTCATCAAGAATGAAAGTTTCGTTTCTAGCGAAAGAAATTGCAATGTAAATCGAATTAGGAAACCAAGAGCTGCTGGACTTCATGTTTTAATACAGACATACCCCAGCCGGGATTCGAAACCACAACCTTGGAGAGTTGGCCTGACGACTCAGATCACACGACTACCTCGGTCGACGGGGAATTTTTCTCGTATTCTTCAGTACCTTCCCAATGGTATCCAAAGAGACCACCTCTATCACTTTCGGTTAACTTGAAATGGGCATGCCAAGACGTCGCCCTTTAAAATTTTTCCAATACAATTAACCAGGCTACTCTGAATCTTGACTCCGGAATAGCACTTGGAACTCCTCCTTGTTAGTTGAAAATATTACATTTGGAAATATCTCTTTGAGCCGAAAATAATGACATTAAAGGAATATGAAACTCAATACCTGAAGAAGCTATGGTAGGCAGCAGACTACTCTACAGTACATGATGTATTACATTGATATAATTTACTATCAAATGCATCTTCCGCTAATTCGCTTTAGAACCCACTGGAGAACAGAATGGAATTCTGTGCTCTTCACGTACGAAAGCAATTTCTACCTCGGTACCAGCGATAGACGTATAGAGCACAGAATTCGGTCGACGACACGGCAGGAAGAGGCCTGGTACGCGTACAGGGCTGACCAAAGGCATTATTCTATGGAAAGAATTTCCTACGAAAATAAATATTCTAGTTGTTATCCTGAACACCACGACGGTTAACGTTTACACCAGAATAGCGATAGAATCCGCTGTGCTACAATTCATGAACGGTATTTAGAGCGGTCTTATCAACACGACACACGCGTCCTCAAACCCCAGTTGTAACCCAACACATTTTGCGAGATGTGAACGTGTTACCCTGAGCCGCAAGACCACCAGATCTTTCACCCGTCTAGTATCTAATATGTGTGGAACATGATTGAACGTCAGCTCTGAGTTCATCCGTAATCAACATTGATCATTCCTGATCTGACTATTCCGGTGCAGCAGACGTGAAATACCATCCCACAGAATAATATCCGACAACTCTACGATGGATTCTTGAGTGTGTTCACACCTTATTGAGCATCGAGGTGGCCACAGCAGTTACTGAAGAGATTGATACTCAAGTCTGATATGATGATTTAAGCCCACCCTGTAAGCTGTAATCGTACAAATTTGTATCAATGTAATACATCACGAGGATTAATCAACTGCAAATTACATTCACATAGTAAAACTCTTCCTTGGTGTTGGATTTATTTTCCAGACAAGTATTTAGACTCATGATTTAAAGAAAAATATAAAAAGTCGTTAATTTACATTTCAGCTGTTTAGAAAATATAGGCTGAAAAATTAGTCATATATCAATTTCAAAAATTTTACATGTCCCTGAAAACAGCGTAAAAAATGGTCACTTTAGTGTAGAGAGGAACTTCCAAGAAATTAAAAGATCCAACTCTCTTCTAATATAAGTTGCCTCAGCGTCTCGTGAAGTTTGAGCTTTCAACGAATCGTAACGAAGAATGACTATCATGTAGTTTCACGCTACTATCTGGTTTGTATGACTCCATTAGGAATCAGACGCCTCCCTATCCCAACGTTGCCAAAATAACGCTTACACCTACATGGTGTGCTCATTTGTGTCCTGCCTGGAGGCATTTCTACGATAGTAATGGGAACAAACACAGTAACAATTTTATTTTGTTTCAAAACACGTATTTTTTTCTAACTCAAATACTCAGTGATGTACAACGAAGATAAAAATTGGCAATAATGTATATGCTAGACACAAGGTTCTCACTAGCGGAAAGGCAAAGAAACTAATGCTATTTCCAGAATTGGAGTCTCAGCCGAACAACCCCCCTCCAACCTTTCATTCGATGGTGGAAATGTTGAAATGAGATAGCTTCAACACTCGTTGAGGCAAGTATGGTTTCGTCAAATAAATATAATAATATTAATATACAAAGAAATATGGAGTTGCCATGGCATGAATATCAACTACGCAAGATCTTGCTGTCTACCGTGATGTTGGTGGCCAACTATCTTCATGACAAGCAAGTTTGATTTCTAAAAGACCTCAGGATGGTCAGCAGGTGAGCGCACTTGCTTTCTGTGCGCGTGGTTACGGGTTCACTTGCCACCGGAGTCTATTGAACGGAATGGTTCCAGCCAACTTTACCAAAAACTGTAGGTTCCGTACTTAAAAGCTCACCAGCTCGTTTAGGACGTTACTAACTCAATCAACCAATTTAATTTCAAATGAAAAAAGTGAAAATCTTACGTATCTGATATTTGTTGTATTTACAAATGTTCTTGTAAGTATTTACGAATCTACGCAACAAGCATTTTCTTACTGTATGATGGAATTGATGTACTGCTCCTACGCTGACCAGGCGTTTATATATACTGGAGCGCAACAGGAAAACGTAGTATTATACAGTTCAGTGTTCGAAGTGGGGGACACGAGGGGGTACGCCGTGCCCTTTTCATTTTGGATTTGGCATACCTCTACTTTTATTATTATTATTATTAATGAGTGTTCATTGTCTTTACTTTGAATAGTCAATCGCCACCACGAGCCGCGTAAGTGTACCCTCCTTACCTTTTTCCAGCCCACTTCTGCAAGTTCCCGTACCTTTTCTAACCCACTTCGAGCACTGATTTCATTATCTTTTATATAAATCATTGGAAAATACAAAAGCAGGAGAAAAATGAAAAGAAATTACTGTGAGAAAACAAGAACTTGCATTTTAACTTTTTTTTAAAAGAGAGGAAATAAAATTTCTTTCTCATCGGCACTCTGGGAATGAGGATACTAATAACTAATGTGATTTTTTTTCCTACTCTCCATACACGTAAGAATATAGTGGTACATACGGTGTAATTTGTATAAATACGGTAGAATTCATTTTTCATTTTTTTTTTATTTTCAGTATTTCACTCTTTAAAGAAAGTGGACAAATGGATTACCAATTCCATAAATGGTGGACCTCAGCCACGCCTTGTTCACCTGATAAAGGCTTAGAGGCATTTGGATTGCATAGTACAGTATGTGTATTTTGTCTGCTAACAGTTGGGTTATGTATATCAACTACGCTTCTACTTGTAGAATATGCGCATTACGGAAGAAAACCCAAGCGGCTTGAATAACAGAAGTAGCAAGAAGTACAAAGCGTACGAGACAAGACATATATAATGTATTATTCTGCAAAACTAGTCAGGTAACACTTGTAAGTTTTGTTTTCTCTTACACACGAGTGATGACATCAGATATAATGAATAAAGATTTTATATTTAATCTCTATTTTTAAGCAATCTAATAGAATTATAAATGAAACCTGAAAAGATGAAGATACAATTGATTCTGTGAATGGTACATCACTGAGGATCCTACACGTCCAGATATAATAAAAAAAACGAATCTTCTATTAGTATGAGGCTCAGACTATGCATTTAGCTAGTGAATCTTCACAATGTAGACACACAATCTTGCAGTAAAAGTCAGATTACAACAGAATCATCTTAATTCTTGTTATTTCTATCGATATTGGCATTACTTCGCATCTTCGGAAAATCACCCTGAATGAAGTGTTCTTGATAAACTTTACTTCATATGGACCAGTCTAGTAACTGTTGACTTCGGTCCGTCACGTTCGAGTTAAAAGACACTCATGCCTCTGCCGGGACCTTCGACTCGTTGGCCTAACGCCTTAGACCGCAGGCTATACGATCGGCAAGTGTTCATCATCTCTTTTACTGGCACCAACTAATACCCGAAGTAAGTCCAGGGTTACCTTAAGCATTCTTCCCCCACTTACTAAGTAAACTGCATGAATTGACGTAATGTAGCGTTAAGATTTTACAAAGATCATAAAGGTTCTGTTAATAGTAAACTGTGTTTGTTTATTTCTTTGTTGCAATAACAACGTCACAGAAGTTTTTCAAACAAGCGGTAACAATGTCAATGAAGTTAATTCAGAAACACTGCTCCAGAGCAATTCTCGCAACAAATGTAAGTAAACATTCAGTGAAGAAAAATAAGGACGTATTTCTTACATGTCTTAATGCGTTGTTCCATTAAGTGACGGACAAAACTACGAATCATAACATACCCATAACAACTTCTTACACAAATTAACAGTCCCAAGTGTCAAGCTTAAAGTAAAAAAAAAAAAAAAAAAATAATCTTTTTAGAAACAGAGGGAACATTGAAAACACAAAAAATTGAACACTCTAAGGTACCGATTAACAGAAACAGGTTATTCAAGATTAGGGCCAAGAAACGCCCATTGAGAAATACCCACAATACAGCTCTTTATTGCAGTAAAGTCTTCATATTAACGTGAACTAACCACGTGGTAGTCTGGAGCTTCGATCTTATCCGGGCAGTTCCCTTTTATGACGAAGTGTAAGACCTTTTAAAACAATGTTCCATTTTTAATTATTACTTTTGCGGTGGAGATCCCGCAGTAGACAAAAAGTGCTACATGTGAGTCAAAGAAGTAGTTGCTATATATCTGAAGAATAGGGAAAGAAAAGAACAGGTTTAGTGGAACACAACGATAGGGGAACTCTTTTTAAACACCACGTGTCACCATCATCTACATTTTAAAAATAGAAAGGCCAACCCCCTGGATACATTAAAAAAGTTGCATCACATTTCACTCGAACCAATCCAGTTTCCTCAGGTTTATAAAAGTCCTAATGGGTAAACCCTACACTACATAAGAACTACCATAGGTAAGAGTCAAAGGACGCTTAAATATACCTACAGCTTGTTTTCAATAGCGAAGTCTACGTCTTTGTAGTAAGTTGTTTCCAGTACACACACGAAACAATACTCAAGGGATTTACGCACAAATGTAGTAGGGCCAGGCTGCCATCCTAGACGTTTTCTTTGGCGTCAGTAAGCGTCCTGTTCCTCTGCTTCACTTACCTAGTATGTATTATTCAAACACAAATTTTTACATAAAAAAAAAAAAATCCCAGTTTGGGGGACATCTTCCTGTCTACCATGAACTGTTATCAACGAATGACGAAATGGGCGATGATGTACCCGTAGGCTTGGTTAGCGTGAATGATGCTTGCTGTTTTGGAAGAGTGATATTGATAACGGCTGAAATCACAAAATTAGGTAGACTATTAGTCCAGAGTTAGGATTTTTAGGGACAGTTTTCATAGGGAAAAAGGGAGGGTAAAGGTATTAATACCAAAAAAGGGAACAAAAAGGTTTGGACTGGTAAATTTATTGAAAATTACAGAAGTTACTAGTACAAATTATAGGTACAGAGATAATTGTACTCATTAGGTTACACACAAGCATCGTTCACCTGAAGGAAAAAAAAATAAGCTGTTGTACCTCACAATATTACACATCTCTCAGTTTTTAAAAGTAAGTTTGTTTCTTCTATCTGGAGATAAGACATTGAATTTATTTAAGTATTTTCGCCATCTCAGGCTTAGGCCGATTTAATGCGGTGGTAAAGATGTTGGAAGGTAGTCGACCAAGTACAATCCCGGCATTTGGCTGAAGAAAAACCCAGGAAAACGCTTCAGTCAGGATGGGAGGCATGTAGGATTGTTCACAAGTCCTTCTAATTGCTAAGCCACCTTATGGAGTAGAATTCCCGCCTGAGTAACAGCTGCACACACGCACATCGATATTAAATTGCTTTGAATTTTACATCTTCGAAGAACACTACTCAAAGGCATTTCGTAATAGAGGTAGTCGGGATTATTTGAAGAGTCTTGTTCTTTTGATCCTTCAAGCTGAAAATATGTTATTGTATAACAAACAGTTCTATCAGTTTCGATGAAATCTTGCTTCAATTCTTGAGTCAGGACGAACAATCGGGATTTGGATACGTTCGGCATGATGAAATCCTGTATTAAACTTGTTAAATTAACATTCACTAATAGGAGACAACTGATTCCTGTAAAGTTACTTGGAAAAGGAGAGAATGCAATGAACATACAGTAGTAGACTCCTCACTCGATATCTGTGCACTCGGCCCACGGCTGACGTAAAATTCATTACAACCAATTGTTGTTTTACAGATAGTTCAAGTAAAGCCAACTTTTATCAAGTGCCAGCGCGTGGAATTCTTCATTGTTACTACAGCCTTCAATCCCGTGTTCACTATCATGATACGTAATACAAATTGCAATATAAATGAAATTCAAAAGTAAATTAAATGATAAAATGTGCTCTGAAAAATATTAAAAAGTAGCAGTAAAAGGGGATTATAGATAGAGTGGTGCCAAAAATCAAATAAAGGCCCCCCAAAAGGTAAAAAAGGTGCTGGAAAATCGCCCCAAATTTCAACTGGAGGCAACATTTCACAGATTGGTGGTTTGTTTCAGACACTCCTAATTTGCCCTACAAGAAAAAGGCGCGTAACAGGCCGAAGTCAAAAGGTACTAGAATGGCCCATACAAAATAAATATTATTAATATATATATATATAAAAGTGTGCACCAGAAAATCCTAACCCTGGTTATTACTGTTCATTCAGAAAGGTGTTTGAATTGTTATGTGAGGCTCTTCTCACAGTGAGATTTTAATCACTAACTCGGTGAGATTTTATATAAGGTCACTGCGACCAATCACGAAGCATGTGAGATTACGTTACTTAGAAAGTGAACGTTATTTAGCACATGTCTGCTAACACATTGGAACTTAATGACTCCTTCAGAAACGTCTTACTAGACTGATTTACTTTGCGACAATAGAAATACCACTAAAGTGTTAAGGCTGATAATAGGTGATGGCTGGTACGTAGAAAAAGAGAAAAGAAATTATAACAATATTTTCACCACAGGATATATAATAACTCAAACTAGTAATTCCAAATATGAATTTATTTCAAAAAAATTTATAATAGAAACTTTACAAAACGATTTGAAACACAAGCAGATGCAAGGAATATTAAGACATTTATGGTGAATTTCTACTGAAAATTTGCAAACAGTAATTGTATGCAGCTCACGAACTCAGAAAGCTAAAGCTCATATCATTATCTAAGTGGCAAAGCAAAATTGTAGAAAATGCTTTAAATAAAAGAACTATCTATTCTGACATTTGATGTACTTCTGTAACGTATTATCTATAGATAACTAGTAGAAATCTCACTAAAATGGCGCTATTCATATTTACTGTACATTCATCCCCCGTTAACATACAAAATATTTAACCAACCAAAGCATTTTAGTCAGTAACTGTATAAAGCATGTAACATCTATAATATGCTCACAAGACAAAATAAGTGCACCTAATTTAGGACAGAAACGTTGAGAAAGAAATTAATAAGCACAATCGACTTCATAACTCTATAGGAATGTAAATTTTAAAATGTGAGTTAATATTACTACTTTTGTAATAACTAATAATTTTCTCGTTCTAAAATCAAAAGAAAAATTCTTGTAATAAATGTCTGCAGACTTTAACTTAATTACAAATTTTTACAGTCTTCAACGATGTGTTCAAACAATACAATTGTAATGGAAGACCATAGAAACACACACATACAAGCAATCTAATACTTGAAATAAGATGTACTTATTAAAAGTACTAAGGGATAAGAGGTATTAAAAAAACAAGCTATGATCTTCTGCATATATTCAACAGAATATTCCTACTCCTCTAATTCCTTTGGAGTACAATACATTAAAGCCGTATAAAATAATATACCGTAGAACGGGGTTACTTGGTGACACCTACGGGGTAACTTGATGCCACTGATGCTTCAACACATAAAGAGTCCGTGTAGAGAGAGGAGTGTTATTAGTTGACATATTGAAGTGTGATGTGTCCGATGACTAGTAATGGCGCTGCCATCTAGCGTAAAAAATCTCAACGTTTTGAAGAAGCCATATCTACATGGATTTTTGTGTTGAAGCGTCAGTGGCATCAAGTTACCCCGTATGTCACCAAGTAACCCCGTTCTACGGTAAGCAAAAAGAACACAAAATTAGAACACGTCGAATCCACTTTGCGAACACCACATGTCACTATCTTGAAAGTTCAGCAATTCATTGCCTACTGATTAAAATAGAACGTGATTAAAATAATCAGTACAATATTTCACTTGCTCCAACCAAGCTTTATAAGTTATAAATAAACCTAATGATCAAATGTGCATAACAGAAGGAACAACAAACAAGAAAGGAAACAACGGATTTACAAAACCAGAACGTAGAGGAAGTCCACACACCAGAAATTTTAAATGTGCTAGGAAATCTTCACCAAAGATCGAGTGATAAATATAAACAAGAAAAAGGGGGTGTCATACAAGTTCGAATGGAAAGCCATTTGATGGTTCGGATTCGGTGAAAAGTGAATGCAGTTCTGGTGTATACGTCGGTCAAACAATGGAGGACCTGTGTTCAAAAGAAATCAATGGAAGACCCCACAGCTGCGGGAAGATTCAAAATCCCAAATATGACAAGCCAACGTCTTACTGTCATATACTTTGATGAAAAAAGTACTTGTGGGAACCCTTTTCCAGAACAAGCACACCCTTCCTACCCACATGAAAGTAAACCATAGAAGGTCTCGATGCAAGAAGAAAATACGAAAGCCGTGTCTTTTCCCAAACTCTTCCTATTGCTTTGTCAAACTCGTTAAATTTTGTTTTAGTTCACATCTAGCTAGAGACTAGTCTTGACGCTACTTGAAAATGGTTCACTGAAAATTTAATTCAACAAGTAAGTCATTACAAGACCGCGTGATGTCATTCTGACTGCAGACAGCTTATGTTTCTTAAACCTAACAGTGTGACAAATAATCCAATTTCCAAGTGAATAAAGAATTATAATCTACTTCCTTTAAAGCAAGTGTAAATTACTAAAACTCAATCTACTCTTCGAAGAGATATGAATGTACATATACTCCATTTGTCCAGTATAACTTTGAACCATTTTCTGTTCGCGTGCCTCCTTTCTTTCTCTCTAAGAACATAAACGTGGCAATTTTCTTTAGTGCTGCAGCAGCAATGAACATTTTAATGGGCACTGCTTTACAATTTAAAACTGTTATAATTGGTCAGAAATGGAAAATTATATATAAACTGTCTCTTCCCGATACTACAGTATTTATTCTTGAAAACAGTACTTGTGCACAACAATTCTTTACAAAAATTAACTGTTCCTCGTTCCAAACTACTACTGTTTTCTACGGCTATAAATCCTGATAGTAACTTAAGACTATAAATATAAATAATAATCACAAAAGAAAGTCACAAATATTACACTTGTTATTAATTACAGATATATACGAAAATCTAAGCAAATCTATATTATACAGGTACAGAAAGCACGATTATATCGGCCACCACATTCAAGCATATTTCTCCTTGGTTTACAACGAGGGCAATAACACTGTTTAGAAACACACAATTGTTTAAATTACCGCCATTCCTCCAACCCATCATCATCATCATTTCTGAGCATCTGTTCAGTGTACCCAAATCTTCTGAGATCCTCCACTGAAATCTGACATAATAAGTACTGCAGAATTGAAACAATACTAAACCGTCCAATACATTCAACAACCCATTCATGAGATAATGGTGCTACTTGGTAACGTTCAAGCCAACCTGAAAAGAAAATTCAAAGTATCGAATAAAACCTACAGTTTATTATAGATATCCGAACTAATAATGAATACCTCCAATTTCCATAGTTACTAAAAGAATCGACTGCAAGTGATAGCGTACATGTACTTCTGGAATGATACACTATGTCGACTATAATTTCACAAGAAATGTGTACACGACGGTAGTGAACTGAAGTAGTGTAATATTTAAAATGTTGCAATACATTTTGCTACAAAGAGCATAACAATGCATACTTACATGATTTTTCAGAATATTTACAATCTTTCAAGGAGTGAGTTGTAACCTTCAAGTTTGAGAACAACTATTTATTTTTTCTTCCATTTAAATAAAGCAACAAGTCAAAGAACTCTATTTCGTTAATGACTGTTCCATTAAGAGTCAAGCGTTTTTCGCTTTTTGAAACAAATATTTCCCGTAAAATACGATACAAAGAATAAAACCAGGACACATTAAAAGAATTAATAATCTGAATAGGGAACAGTAAGTTGGACAGGGTGGCCACTCTTAAAGGAATTTAAAATTCCCCAAGTTTTCAGGATTTCCAAGTGAAAGTCTCCTTTTTTCCCAGATTATTTTTCAATTTTTCGATCTAAGAAATTACAAAGTATTTCAAATATATATGAAATACAAAAGAGACATTTACTCACCATTAACGTTATTTTACGACAACCTCAAAGTCTCACAAGTGCTGCAAAGGCTCGTACATAAATAAATCACAAAAATAATGGTTGAGCATTGTTCACCAGATTATACAACAAAACAAAAGTTCGCTTTACTGCCACTGATTTTGGACGAGTTAAAGACATACTTCTAACAAGGGAAGTATTTCGGTTTGGACAGGATTTTTTTGATAAGACTTCGTATATGTATTTGTACCCCGATGCTGATAATGCCTGTAAAGTAGTTCGACTGAGTAGCTTCGTTTGTCCGCTACAGGGCTGTAAGTCTGGAGCAAGTGGAAAACAGCCCGGGCGGTCGCTGCAACGTCTCCCGCAGTTTCGGTTCGAACACGCATTTGTTACATAAAATGTATACCTGGACATACTTGATAGTGCTGA
>JAGDQP010064117.1:1074-11620 GCA_022664845.1 Lepisma saccharinum
AGAAATAAAATACACTGGCCATCCCGACTGAAGTTTTTTAGTGGTTTGTTCTAGGCTCAACAGGCGCATGCTGATGGTACCTAATGATATGGCTGCGGCCGTATCGTTCCAAATATCCTCCCAAAACATATCTAAGTGCAAGTCTTCTTTGAGACGGACCTCGGGGTGATCGGAAGGTGATTCGGAGTTAACTTTACCAAAAACTGTAGATCTCGTTCTTACAAGTAAACCCATCGATGTTTCAAACTCCTTTTTCGACCAAATAGGTAGAGGAGTGGGGTCAAGAAACCACCAGAAAGGATAATTAAAAGTACTTTCGTCCATAAGACCAGGGCAGTGGTCAAAAGTTTGATTCAAAGAAATGCTTAGATCCTACTTATAGTGTGATCTAAGCAGGAAAACACATGTTTATTTATAAAATACTTGAAATAATAGGAAACAAATGCGCATGAGTGAATACTGGATCAATGCGCTATCTTTTATGGGGTACGTTTATTATTGCCGCCATCTTGAAGTCAGCCATCTTGAATCTTGCACGATTTTTATAATCGGAATATAACGTATCAATCTAGTTTAGAATTTTATCAAAAATATATTATAGCTTTTTCACACAGGCTGACCCGGGTCGACTTGGGAAACTTTGTGTGAACTAGAAATGGACGGAATCAAGCTGAGTCCTGTCAGCGCGTGCCTGAATTGGCCCACTTAAATAAGCGTGCTAAACCGTGCTGGACAGGGCTAGGTACGTTCTGATTGCATTTTGTTGAAAAGTAAAAGCAGGTTTAAATATATTACAATAAATATGGTGGATTCATCAAATTTATGTTCTCATTAGTAATACTTGTTTATCCTTATTCTTATTTGCCACTTCATAGTTTACTAAAAAAATAATTTGTAGTTAAGGCTGAATCGCAGTGGGCTTCCCGCCTTTTCTGTTTTACGTCAATTATTCAAAATTCCGTGCAGGTAAACAAAATTTTAACCTTCATAGACCAAAATTCGTTTCATTCTTCAATAATGTGTACATTTTTTTAATAAAATATTAATAGTAAACTCAGTGTTGTGTGTAGACACTATTGGAACATTATTCTGTACACAAGTGTACATGTTTCTGCACACAAACCTAAAGTTACTAGTAGCATTTCTTTAAAACTAATTGTACTCGTTGTTGAAGGACGAAACGAACTTTGGTCTGTTAAAGTTAAATTTTGTTTACCTGCAATGAATTTTGAATAATTGACGTAAAACGAAAGATTCGGGAAAACCCACTGCGATTCAGCCTTAAGTACTGGAAATGAAAACAGTATTATTATTAGTAGTAGAACTGATATTTACTTGTAGAACAGTAAATATTTGTCATATGCAAATACATATCGTCACCTTTAACCAGAAGGTATTATGCCCACCTTTGCATTTTTTTTTAGAAAAAGCAGTATTAACGTTTGAAGTTCCATTTTAAAAAAAACTCTATGAACTAATTTCATTTCTAACACTTCTAGCCACTTGGAGGGCGTTTTGCAAGATATTATTATTTTTAGGGTTGATGCCCTTCAGTACAAGGTCTTTGACTGCAGTGTTAACTGCATTTTACCAAACGAAATAGTACCTTCTGGTTTCAAGGTGACGAATATTCTGTGCAGGTACAGTCTGTAGGTCTATTTCGTTTAAAGGAAATAACGCAGTAATAATAAATACTATGTTTTCATATTTTATATCCAGTAAACCGTTATTGGACCCATATATCTTCCATCGTAGAATAATAAACCCAATTTCCCGACCATTGCTTGGACTAGGGCCCTAGGCCAGTGACTCGAAAATCCCGGCGGAGGGTACGGATGTTTCTGATTGTAGATTTTGGCTAGAACGTGACGAGTAATCGTGACAGGTCGAGAGCAACATGTTACTAGAATGACCATACAAATTAAAGTTTATCAAAACTTTACCGGACAATTGCTATACTGACACAAAAACTCGATAAGTTAACCACAGTTTGTCTTCCAGAGCTAATCGTTAACGGACTGAAGGTAGATGGCTGGCCCACAATGTGTATAACATTACGAAAATGTCTGTATATAAGGGTTTTAACCATATGAATTAAATAATAATAAATATAATTAAACCTTTGTATCAAGAGTAATTTTGTTTTCATATTTCTACTTGGTACTTGCCTAACGTGGAAAGAAGTAAACTCTGAGGGAATCAACAATTATTTGGTCATGAACGGATATAGACTAGAGTTTCAAATTCTCCTAAAATATAAATACGGATTAGCTTTATTTTATGGGCGTCAAGAAAGCTCTAATCTAGAGAAGAAATGCAATGACTATTTTGCACCTTCCGTGTTGGGACGACTATATAGAGTGAGTGTTAAAACGTCATGTACTTAGCGTATGTTGAAAACAAATAATCTAATGTCACTTTAACAAGTCTTTGCCTTCTGGACGTTGTTTTCGTGATTTTACTAGCAAAATACGTGACATTCAAAACAGAAAGTGACGAGGGTGATCTTTATGGCCGCCAGCTATTGAGCCTTATATACGCTCTATACTCTTTGTCTATGACTATCACAGACACTTCAATCAATACGTAACGAAAGTCAGCAATCAA
The DNA here is from genome assembly GCA_022664845.1 of Lepisma saccharinum. Taxonomy (NCBI): domain Eukaryota; kingdom Metazoa; phylum Arthropoda; class Insecta; order Zygentoma; family Lepismatidae; genus Lepisma; species Lepisma saccharinum. The sequence continues at coordinate 3,682 of JAGDQP010064117.1, forward strand.
AAGTGTGGTAGGAAAAGCCATATATCATGATTATTTCGTTAAAGGTTTAGTTTTACTTTATGGCCTCCAACAAGGTAAAATTTACAGGATAGATGAAATATTTGCTAATTATGTGGAAAGGTTGAAAAAAAAATATATATAAAAAGTTTCGAGTCATGGAAGCGTGAAATAAGAGTATAAAAACAAAAAGTACGTGGGCTTATTTTGCTGCTTCAGCGCTCGGGCGAACATAATGGAAAAGGAAGTTAAACGTAATGTGAATCGCGTATAATGAAATAATAATATAACTTGACTGTAACTAGCCCGCCATTGCTGACTCGGCATTGTGCAGTATTTTTTTTGTAGAAAAACGCGTGTGTCATAACATCAAGTGACGCCTTTAATAATTATCCGCATGCGATCATGATTTTATTTTTTTATTAAGTAGAGTGCGTATTTAACGAAATAATGACATAATTTCGTGATGTTTCTTAGATTGTTGGTACCTGTGGTGTTTTTAGAAACAAGACCTCGGGATGGCGAATAGGTTAGAGCGCTTACTTCCTGTGTGCGTGGTTACAGATTCAAATTCCGTCGGGGTACACTGAACTCAGTGGTTTGGAGCCCACTTTACGAAAAAGTGTAGTTCTCGTCCTTAGAAGCTCAGCGCCTCGTTTAGGACGTTAATGACAATTTACACATTCATAGGAAACTTACTCCGTTCCCATTTAAAGCGCGAGAAAATACCTATTCAAAAAGCTTTGAAAATTCAATTCTATATATTTGAAACGGAGAATGTGCATCATTCCCATCCAAACAAACTCAAACGGAAAAAAGTATCAACTTGAGCGTATCTCCTGAACTATAACAATATCGTTTTTCTCCTCCAATACATAACTAGTACATTGTTAGTTTTTTAGCATATATCATGAAAACATGAATGTTTTGTTTTGATTTAATTCTTAAGTTCTCTAAATGTTCATGGTTTTATTAATTTATAACTTGTAAAACACTACCGTTGTTATATAAACAAGTTATGTAAACAACTAATTAAAGCCACAAAATCCGATCCAGTGAATCGAAGTGTAGTAAATCGACTTTCGACAGAGTCGATAAATTGCCTGTAAAATGACACGATATGAAGTCCCTCTACCGATGAAACCTTAAATTTCTTCTTCCTTGAGTGAATAGGGAAAAACTAGAACCGTTGTCAAGGTGCCGTAAAACTGCTAATCAAACCGTGCTGGGCTGACCCGGGTTGCGTGTGTGAAAGCGCTATTAGTGAAATTAGTTTTGACATAAATGTATTTTAAAGATGGATAATGAGATGTTACATGAGTATGGGTATTTTCTTGTCTGGAAATATTCTGTTCTACTTAAAACAGTGCAAGAAATATAGACCCAATGTATACGTAATGAGTATTGGGACCACCTACCTAGTGCTCATTACTTGTGTATTAGGTTTCCATTTCTTCTACTATTTCAAGAAAAAACACTATATTTCCAGACTTTTCAAGCAACTACGCAAACTCATGTAATATCTCATAATCTCTCTTAAAAATACATTTATGCCAAAAGTAATTTTATTAATGTAGTTCTGGTGAAATTCTAGCCTAGGTTGATATATTAGATGACCCCTCTTCCCATTTAAAAAAAACTAGCAAAATTCAAGATGGCAGCCATGAAAAATATACCCTATAAAAGATAGCGCATTGATCTAATATATATTCACGCATATTTTTAACCCGGGGGGCTTTGGGGCCTAGCCCCCCAAGGTCCGTTTTCTCCTTCTACTAAGCTTATCTCCCTTTGACAAATCTATTTCATTGATAAATTCCTCCCTGAAACTCGTGCGCTACAGTACTTACATAAATTACATCACATACAATACTCTTCCCCTAGCTAAAGGAGTTAATTCGTGCATTGTGTGTGCTGTTTCTGGAGTTTCGGTATAAAATCGATAAATACCATTTAGTAAAAGATATTAAACAAAAAGAAACTTAAAAATGGAAACGTAATTTTCTGTCGTTTAAGAATCATTCATCGTGATTTTGAATCAATCCACACCGCGTCAACAAAGCAAAACGTGTTGGAAAACCATGCTTGCCTTTGTATACATCATAAAGAAACATATAACACATCAATTATTGCATAATGGAATCCGTTCTGGCCAACCAAGAAAACTAACTGCCCGGAATGAAACCTACCTTCTTCATTTTGTGAGCAAAACTCAAAGAATTAGTGCTAAAGATTTAGCTACTTCACTCGCCTAGGATATGCAAGTTAATGGTACACCACAAACAATCCAAAATTCATTGAAAAAAGTGGGATTTAGGAGATGTGTATCCAGGTTATGAATACTGGCCACTCCATTAGTAATTGCCCAACCCCAAATCATAAGAGACCCTCCAACATTTTTGCAAATTGAAGGAATGTTCTACTTTCTGAAAGCTTCATTCTCCTTTCACCACACGTCTTGATATCTATCACTACAACACAAGTTTATCTAAGTCCCATCCTAGAAAAAAGCACCTTTTCCAAAATTCCAGTCACTCTTAATATTTCTTGGAAAATTAGAACTTCTTTCTGTTTTCTTGTGATATATATTTTTGTTTATGGCCACACATCTTCCTAATCCCATTCTTTGTTCACATCTACACATCTGTAACGTTAACTTGCATACCCCAGTCAAGTGAAGTAGTCAAATCTTTAACACTAATTCTTTGAGTTTTATTCACAGAATGAAGAATGTAGGTTTCGTTCAAGGAAGTTAATTTCCTTGGTTGACCAGAACGGATTCCCAATAATTGCTCTGTTTTATGTTTCTTTATGATTTATCCAACGGTAGAGCATGGCTTTCGAACAAGCTATGTCTCAGTATGTTTTACCTTACGCAAGTAATTTGAAATTAACCTTTTTTTTGCGATGAATTGACGTAGTTGTCAATCTTTTGTTGCATGTTACCTTACATGTGTATCGAGTAGTTATTTATATAGTAATCTATCCAGTGTTCGATATGTTATAAAGTACGAAGGGGGGATGCTAAAAGTAGTGGGAGCTGGAAAGTTTCAACATAGTACCGGTTTGGGCAGAACTACAAAGATTTTAGCCCAGGTTGGGATGATATTCAGAATCAAGACTCGGGGATAAAATCCTCACGCACCAGGGAAAATCCCCGGCATCCCCCTAGCAAATCGAACAGTGATTCTATCTAATGTATCCAAAGTATCACAAAAGGTCAAGAGATTTCGAAATGGGAAACGTTTTGCATGTGATACAGTCTGTTTTCCTCTGTTGAACTTGTCCAAATATTTTTTTCTCACTGTAGGTGAGACAGAAGTCTCTTGAACGATGTCTGTTGAGATCAAGAACCGTAAATTAAAAGAAGAAAAACAATTTTTATCCAATAAACCATTAGCGCAGTGAGGCGGAAGGGTGAGCAGGACAGAAGAAGAATCACATTTGGAAATTCTGAGTAGCTCCTCTGCATTCACTAACATTAGTTGCTGTTATTTCCTAAGTTTTAACAGCAGTAACGTTGTTCTTATTAGTTAGAACGTAATATGCTTTAGTGAACCTTCTCTTAACGTTATACAAACATAGTTAAATTCTGTAATAGTTCGGCCTGGGGAAGCCTTCATAAGGACTATATGTATATTCTACGAATATACAATTTTTGGCAAAATCTGAATTGAATCTGAAATATGATTCCTTTACCAATGCCTTTACCTGATCTAATGCCTTTACCAATGTTCGAATAGCAGCTTTCATATCCTCTTGGGCCCAAGTTCGGTTATATGAATTATTAAATACTGTAGGTGTAGGACGTTTAATTTATTGCGATATAGACTAAGTTCTTTATGTGCAGAAATAAGATGAACGATTAATAATACATACCGGAAATTACGTGGGAAAATTAACTAATGAAATAAAGAAACGGTTGGAGATGAAAATCTTAAATGGTCTAGGTTTAAAAAAAGATAGTAATGTTATAAAGAATCTAATTACAGGTGAGGTGGAGTACATTTATAGAATTCGTGGTATAACATTAGATTACCGTGTAATTCAGGTAATAACTTTTAATCACTTTTACAATTTAGTCACTCATAAGCATAATAGTCGTCAAATCTCTAACTCTAAAAATATCTTACGTAAAGCAGGCTTCAAAATCATTAGCAAGGGACAGTGGAAAACACTTCAAGAGGTTAATAATAAGAGAAAGAAGCTTCATCCATCAAATAAACACGATTATTATACTCTACAATATGGTTATTCTAGCAACTAATGTTAAGATACTATTTCATATATTACAAAAATTTGTAATATAGGAAGTAAATGTGATGATGTAAATGATTTTCGTAAACTGTTTTTGTAAATTAGAATTATTATTTTGGTAAACGAAAAGTTTTTTGTAAAACTTTATGAAATAAAAAAATAGTAAAATAAAACATTTTCTAAAACTATTTGAAAGCAAATATTTGTAAAACACTTTTCAAATAAAAACATTTGCAAAACATTTTTGTAGATTTTTTTGAAAATAAATTTTTTTTTGCAAAATTTTGTAACACTTTTTTGTAAATGAAAATCTTTTTCTAAGTGAAAAACATTTGCAAAGATTCTTTGAAAATAAAAATATTTTTCTAAAGCTTTAGTAAATCGAAACTTTCTTCTAAACGAAAGAACAAACTTCTTGTATAAGTATTTCAAACAGAAACTTTTATAAGGAGAAACTATAAGACATTTTTCCCCATTATATTCTAAGACTTAAACCTGTTTCCAGTATTAAAGTTGAAGATAATTTCACCATACATAAGCATTCACTTGACTAAAAATGTATTATATACAACCCTATACATGAATATTTAAATTAAATGTAGTAAGTGAAGAAAAATCTTCGATCGTTCTTCTCTTTTACATTTATTTCACTTTTTCTTTAGCATAACGAATAAGTATCAAGATTTAAACAATTATTATATGAATAAGTGTTATGTTCACTTAAATGATATACATAAATTTTTATTTTAATGGAATTGTCCATCACTGCATTCAAAGATTGTACCTTTTTCCAGTATTAAAGTTGTAAGCAATTTCTCAGTGTACAAGGATTCATTTCTTTAGGAATATGATACATACAACTCTTTACGTCAATATTAAAATTTAATGTACTAAGCGAAGGACATTCTTCATCATTCAAGTTGTTTACATTTTTTAATTGAAATGATTTATGAATCCACTCTAGGTTTTCTCTACCTTCACAAAGGAATAGATAATCCACTCCACACAACTGGCTAATTATTTTACGAATAAGTTATGGTGTATCCATTTGAACCCTATCGCGTGATATTCCATGAAAGTTTTCAGTTAACCATACACATTTTTGATAGCGTTTTGCAAATTCAATCATTTCACATGGAAGTTTAATCAGATCATGTAACATTACACTAGCATCACTTGCAAAAATACAAAATTCAGTGCAATAAACTCAAAAGATGTAATTTTAAATCTCTGCATGTCTATAATATATTCTCCTGAAGAAACAAAATTTTCACTGAAGAAAAATATTCTTCAATAATTGTGGGAATTAACTGTGCAACAAATTCATAGTCTCGAATAACTAATCTATATTTATTTAAAAATGTTTTCATTGAAATAGTAGAATGAGCTTCCTTATGGATCTCATAATATTCCACAAATGGTTTATGATCATTTACCTGATTTACTAAATGTTTGAATATTATAGATCCTGTATTCCGCTCATATATATATTGATGTGCAATATTCAAAGTGCATCCACTATACTTGATAGGGTTTTGTTTTAAATATGATTTCACTGTTTTTAAAATGCAAAAGTATGAAATATACACACCACTGCAAAGGGTATATTTCCCATTTTTCTCTCTTCTCGTATTCACTAAACTTCAGGACCATATAAAATATATTTTGCAATTAGTTTTCTCTTACCTCTTCCACTTTTTTCTGAAGGAATTTCCGTAATCCACATTCAAAAATCACCAAACCAGAACTTTCATGTTTCATTAAATATGAATTATATATCTGTATAAGTTCCTTGGTTTAAGCACTGCGTTCAAAGTACGAACGATCATTCCAAAATTCAACACGTTCATCTTCATTCAAATCCCAACTAAGACAAGCATGCGCTACCTCATTTGGAACATTTAAAAAGCACGCTGGACACACGAAGGAAATTTCAATATTTCTCGAATTAACTATAGCCTCCCAAATACATAATTCCTCAATAATATTATTCGTGCGCTGACAAGCCGAAATAACAGATTTTCCATCACTTTTACAAGAAACAGTTTCATGAACATTTTCATTTACTTCATAAGAAGCTTCACAGCTACTGTAGATTCACTTTTACATTTAGTGCCACTATTACAAAATATAACTTTCCCAATAATTGTGAGAAGTGCGTGAAGAATCACATAAAGGTTCAATGCTCAGTGTCTTCTCCAGTCAAAAACATTCATTTCCACTTTCAAGGCTATTCACTACTGATGATAAGAGAAAAATAAATTCAAAGCCTGTTAATGTATTTGCATCACGTTCGATTTCTTCTAGAGCAGAAATGAAACTGTCTGAGTTTCATCATACAATAATGAGCTTTCAAAACTCGTGACACAGTGAAATTATATTACTTTTTACACTTAGTTCAATCAACTACTCACTTGCACTATATCTGTCTATTAGTAGTTCTTCCAGTAGTTCCACTATTCTGCTTCCCAGTAGAAAACGAAGACCATATTGAAAGTTCGCCTTTAAATGGTTTACTCCAGGAGGAGAATTTACATATAACTTAAATATATCTCTATATTCTTCGGATTTGCTAGCACTCGATAAACACTATCATTTAAAAATTGTACACGATTCTCTTCACTTAACGGAGATCCAGGAATTAGATAAACCATGCACTGATGTTTATTTCTCTCCTTCCAAAATCTGCATGAAGAAAAATAATGATTTGCTTTGTATCCCAATTACGGATAAATTTTAGTATGCACGGTTGATCTACCCATTTCAAACGGCATCCACAATAGGGCTTCTCACTTACTGTAACTGCAGTACTAGTGTTCTCTACCATGGTTATAACACAGCTGGACACAAGCAGTTTGTTGTAAACTGATGACCTACTTCAGAGAATGTTTACGAAGCCATTCTACTTTCTACCTAAGTTCTAGAACGATTATGTTCTAGCATTTTCGAAGACGAAAGTAAAAAATCAATGAACGTGTAAATAAAGTTCAAATTGTAGCATGTTCTAAGACGAAAATAAAAGGTCAATGAACGCGTAAAGAAGGTTCTAGAACTTCCTGGAAGTAGCATAAAAACTACGCATAAGCAACCACATTCACAGAAAAAGCAATCTGTTCAGCAAGTAAATTTCTCCAGCACGGTCATGTGTAAGGTATGCTCCGTGAAAGTGAGTTCCCTCTTTGAGTGGTGGTTGTAACAAGTTCAACAGTGGAGATGTTCAATACAACATCAACAGGTACGCGTTAAGAGATGTACGGCAACAAGGGTACGTCAGCGTTAACAGGGGTGGAACAGCTGCGTTAGCATCAATGAACTTTGGAACTGCAAGATTTAATGCAACGGGCTGTGCAGCAGCGGGATTTGCGGAAATACACTGTGCGTCAATGAGTACGGTAAGAGCAGTCCGACAGCGGTTGCTTCAATAACGATCCGGGAAGGGCAACGTGTGCGCGTTGCTGCCACGGCACGCGGTCCTGAAATGCGTGCAGCAACGTTAACGTGTGTATGGTCCAGCAACGGCAGCGGTCGAGGCAACGGCAACAGTGGTGATAACTTACTATTTTAAAAATAATAATATAATAATAAATACCCATCAAAGTTCAAAATTTTAGTTAAATATGATAAGCTATTAAGTGTTCTACTAACATTAAAATATTTAAATTCCATCACCTCATAGCTAAAATAT
>JAGDQP010064118.1:0-10064 GCA_022664845.1 Lepisma saccharinum
GAATTAAAATTGAATATCCTCAACTAGTTCGTGAGCTTATAATGACGAAGCCTATAAATTTTGGTATGGTATACGAACAACTTCGTAAAATTAATTCCAATGACTTGAACCATTGGCTATGCGCACAGAAATCGAGCATGCTCTACCTATTTGGTTAACTGGGAACCTACCGTGTTGTCCAATTTCTGAAGTTAGTTGCCTAACTTCGACATTATTGGCGAATCGTGAAGAAGCCAATGTATCGAAATATCAAACATTTTTCATGTCGAGGAAGTTTGGAAATCGAATATAATTCATATTGAATACCAGTCAATATCATTTTTTTTTTATTTTCTCGATATAAATATTTCGATATAGCAGAATACTAATCGTTCAAAATATCGGAATACTGAGCGGCCGTAGCTCGGTTGGTAGAACGTTGACTTCGTATTCGTGAGGTTTTGGGTTCGATTCCAGCGACCTATCATCTGACTGACGTTATTCCAGGGTTTATCCTGTCACACCCATCAAATACCGGGATAGTACCTTCAACTTAAGCCTGGTCAACTCCTTTTCATATCCATTTCCCCTACCGCATGCCCTCTTGAGCCATATATACTTAAAGGATATAAATCATCTCAAGTCAGTATTACTGGAAAAAGTACATTTTGTAGCCACCACATGACACTGTAGTGTATTTCAAGTCAACGATGAGCTTTTTTATTTTCTGCTGTATATTTTTGTCACAGAATGCTTGACACGTTACACTTATCCCCTCCCCCCCTTAAAAAAACTTAAGGAAAACTCTTGTAGAGGCAAAACAAAGAACAAACCGACTTACGATCCAGCCGGTTAGTTCAGTTATGCTTTTGATTACTTTGTTTTTGTTTTGTGTACGTATGGAGGGGAGGGGATAAGGAGAGGAGGGTGAAAGGACATTTCGTTACTTATAATGCATCGTGTGTTGTCAACATTCTCTTCATCTCAGATTCTATAGATGACCAAACATCACGTGGTTTGAAAACCAGCCTTTATCTCTTCCATATATATACACTCACACACGTACGTTAAATTGTGTTTACGCCTCTCAGCAAAGAAATTCCAAAAATGACCAGAAGACATGAAAAAATGGAAGATTGCAGAATTGGTGGGTGTTACCTTCATTGAAATTCGATCCCCGTGCACATTCCCTGCTTCGGAATCTTCCTGTATGTCTTTTTTTTCCTTTTTTCTCTCTTTTTCTCCTTTTTTCTGAACTCTTCCTGCAATTCATAACAGTCATCTCTTTCTCGCTCTTCATCTATATCAGAGGAAACTTTTCCACAGATGTGAGTGAGGACAGTTCACACCAAGTGCCTTAAAGGGGGTGTGTTCGCGTTTCCAGAAAAAGGATTACTTCGTTATTTGTTTGTTTTTTTTCTTTTTTATTGGGGGGGGGGGTAGAGGGAGGAATTGGGGAGAAATTCTCTGGCTCATGTTTTGTAATATGAATGGAAAAGGGTAGCATCAGATGTCCTTTTCCATCGTCCGTCCACGAGAGATGAAAATTGTCTACTACTGATTTTGAAATCTCAAACAGTGTTGCCAAATCACAATTTTTTACACTAGAGTACTCGAAACTCACAGTTAATATTGATAACTGGTGTGTAAGTCTGATTTGTATTAAATTATTTCAAGTCAGTAATGTTAATGTCAATTATAATTCTAAACTGTTCATTAAAACAAATTTAAATAAAAACAATTGTTGTTAATTATTAATAAAATTATAAACGTGTTAAGTTTAATGACAATACTATTATTCCCCGATAGCAGAGTATGTTTGATTCAAACTTATTTTAAGCTTACATCAAGCTTGTCACGTTACGTCTGAAAGCTTAAATCAAGCTTGAATCAAACTCACTATTTGGTACCTGACATACTTGCTGGAAAAGCGTGAAACAGGCCTGCCATGACACTATCAACAAAACTGTCTACGTTCAGCTTGAATCAAGCTTGTTACATCGATCGTCACTACACATTCGAAAATAAAGCGTGTCATAAACTTACGTACTATGTTTGTCTTATAATACGTAAATAAATCCCGGGTTCAGAATTGGAGCTGGTAAATCCGACTAAAATTTTAGTAATAGAAACCTATTTGACTTATACTTACGGACCATACATGCAGCTATGGCTCAAGCCCCGCACTAGGGTGAAAGATGACGTCCCTCGCCGAGCACTCTGCCAAGCACAAGTATGGGGAAGATATCGTTCAGGAATTTGCATTATGTAGTAACCTGGTGAGACTGAAGAAAATACTTAGGAAGAAAGCAGGAAGCTTAGCCGGCAGCAGAACACGAACCTACTTGCGTTCCTATTGTCATTTCTATTGCCACGGAACTACTAAAGTTCAATTTTCGATAGTTTGTTTTCGGGTTGGTGGGGTGAAGGCGGGAGAATATATATATATGACGTGTGACTGAAACTTCACTACGTATCCATACCAACGGAATATGGAGATCCATTCTTTCACAATTAGCAGTTTGAAAACACTAGACAAAGTTTGTGATTATACCTTGCCAATGCTATTCTTCCACGTTCTTTTCGCCAACGATGGACCGTTCAGTGAAAGAATCATTCAGTCAACCGAGCAGCTGTTGGTAGAGCGTTGGCTTCGGATTTGGGAGGTCTTGCGTTCGATTCCGGCGTCAGCCATCCTGACTGAGTTTATCCTCAGTCAGTGTCGAGTGGTACCTTCAACTTAGGAACTGGTCAACTCCTTTCCGTTATCCAATCCATCCTGAGCCATAGATGCCCAAAGATCATAAATCAATTCAATTAAATTCCGAAATTTTGCACTTTCCGAAATGTAGCCAAAGATTATTGTTCTTGTTTTGTGATCTACTACAAGGTAGTATACTTCTAAACTGCTGGGGCCGCGGTGGCTCAGTGGTATAGCGCTCACCTCTGGTGCTTAAGGTCCTGGGTTTGATCCGTCCTTATGCCATGTGAGCTTTGTGGTGGACAAACGTCATGTGCATTGGTTTTCTTGGGATTCTCCTGTTTCTTCGCGCTTTCTTTATTCCGCCAATTCTTTCATCATCGTCAATACGACCTGAGCTAAAGTTGGTTAAAGGCCTTAAATATAACTCAAATTTACAATTGCTTTTTTTTTTCAACACCTGGTATGTATAAATCAAATTTAAAAAAAAAAACTTAGATTAAAAATAGAAACTCATGGATTCGATTTCTGCATGGTGTCAGATGAAGTTGTCGCTTGTGTTCGGATTTTAAAAAGTACGTTTTCGTAAGTTCGGGAAGATGCAAGAATGGAGCGAAAATGCGCTTGGGGTGGGTGAGAAGGATGACATTACAAGGAACCGCGTGATTACGTTTCTTGTGATCTGCCTCGTCTTGCCGGCTGTTGAAGCGTGCTTCTGTATTTTCCCTGTCCCTTTCTTATCTGCCTGCTTTCCAATCCTCTCGTCTCATTCTTGCATCTAAAGTGGAAATGCAGTTCGCCAAATAGAAAAATGAGAGACGCTGTACGACGAGTTGTTATAATATAGAATGCGATCAATAAACGCCATCTGCGGACGGGAATAAGTGGGAGTTTGGGAAACACACACGTACACAGTATTAATAACAATGCAAAGTATAAAAGTTCTGGTGTTGTGCCATTTTTACAGAGAATCTTTCCCCTATGCGAAGTTTGTGTTCTTTAACCAGATTTTCGCTTTCATATTTAGCTAATCCTAATGGTTTATTGAAACCATATCACTCTAACGAAGGTGATTACAACGAACGGTGTGATCGGTAACGAACCGATTACAAGAGAACAACAGAACCCCCTCAATATAACATGCTTAGTACAAGAAGTTGGAGGAAAGTGGAAGTGTAGAGCATAAGAAAGGAGGAAGCCGGTCTCGAATGACTGAGTTCCTCCTATTGTTGATTGAGGAGTTCTATTTCGATTAGTTTTACACCATTGTCGGATTTGGTTTCAATACTTTCTTCTGTGCATTCATTTCGGATTAGATGAAAAAAAAACTTGGTACTAACAGTTACTGGAAACGAAACAAACTACCAACTTGGTATTGTCAAAAAGGAACTTTATACAGAAAGAAACTTTATAGACAAAAGATAACTTTATATAAAAAGGAACTTTGTAGAGAAAGATAAAAAAAATCCCTGTAAAGTGGTACAAACGAGAGTTTTTACACTTTATCATATCGGTGATGGACAGAAGTTGTGCAGATAATTTTTGAACATCGTGTATGTGAATGTATAAAGATAGATGCAGAGAGAGAGGGGAAGGGTACAGCAGCTGAGCGTAACTTGTGCGAAAAGTACAGAACACCTTTATTATCAGTGGATAGAAAATAGCTGAATATAATTATTTAAGGTACAGAGACTCCAATATGACCTACCTAAACTTTGAAATTGCTTCTCTCTACTTAACGTTGCCCACAACACTGGTGCTTCCATCTACTGGCTTCTGTTTAAAACACTGTACATCTACACACATAACTACCGCCATCTGTTGGATTTAAGACGCACTATAACGAATAATACGAATATGCCATATGAGTTCCTACCCGATATTTGGTCCTAGTACCGTAGATAATGTGTCTAAGAGAGAGAGAGAGTATGTTTCAAATGAATTATAAAGCGTCCGAGTGAGGACCACTATTACCTCCGACTTTCCTCTTGAAAAAAAAAAAACGCTTTGTTAATTAACACAAAAGTTGCGATCTCATCTGTTTTACCTGACGACTCACTGTACTGTCTTATGACCTGTCTCAACTTTCAGAATTAAATCAGTCATTGTTAAAAGGGGATATGTGCTGTGTATTTATAATGACTCATATCCTTGTTTTGACAATGACTGATTAATTTCTTTCTCTTTCAGAATATCATGTTTATACTTAAAACAATGTCTTCATCAGTTTTAATATCTCTGTTTTGTAATATTTGTAAATTTGCTCTTCTATACTCTCTTCAATTCTTCCTGGTTGTCTGTTTCTTTTTAGTGATTTGTTTAATCTTCATACTTTCCAAAAGAAATCATTTTCCAATCAATCTGTAAGTTATAAAATTAGGCTATAAGAGTTATTGTTCAGTCAGAGAACTGCAAAATTAATTACTTTCGTTACTATTTCTAAAACCTGCAAGAAGTCATCTTTCATATTTGATCAGTGATTCCACCAGACGCTCCCTCTGTGGGGGATGTCACCCCCAAATTCTCGACAACACCCCAACTTTAAAATTTTGGAGTAAAATATCGATAAAAAAAACATACTTCACTTAACACCCTCCCAAGTTTAACTTTACACCCCCAAACTGAAAAATCCTGGTTGATCACGCGTATTTGATTTTTTGTTAAGACTATGTGAGAAATCTCAAATAACTTTTCTTTCGTTTACTTTTTCATTATTATTATTGTTAAATAAAATATTTTTAATTGTTTTTCTACATAACCAAATCTATCCGTTGTTCTGGTACGTGGTATTTTAAAAAATGCAAAAAAGAAAAAAACACTTTGACAAATGATTCTTTCTCTCTCTCTCTGTTTCTATATATCGGTGATAGCCAGTTAATTGGTCCATTTTAGAAATTCCTAAACAGCTTCTCTTTTTTTTAGTCTTCTATTATTGGTTTTCGGTAACAAAAATTATTTCTTCCTTTCGTGGAGTGTTCCAACAATCGGTATTAATAATGTCACATTTCCCGTGCTTGTTAAATGAAAAAATTCCACAGGAGCTTCTCTCTCCCTTTCTCTTGCACTCCCCTCCTCCCTCACACACACAAAGCCTGGAGAAGAGTGGGAAAACATTCGAATATGTTATCTAGATCTAGGGTAAAATCTATTTCTTCATTTTGAACCGATTTTTGAGATACCTACGTGATATCGAATATATGCTGATACGCATCGCGCTTCTCCCATATCATATAGAATGGCATTCTTTTCGCATCCATGTTTCATCTTCTCTTTCTTTCTCTCTCACACACGTGCGTAGAACAACATAACTACACTGACTATTCGGAAATATATATTCTTTGGTTGCTAAAATAATAACAGAAAAATATTTTATACAGGAATTATCTACATTAATTTTCGTATAGTTGGTACCTTAGGCGAACGCACAGTGTGTTCTGTGAATCTCACGCGTGCGTTAGTCACACATTTATTTTCTAAAAATAATTAATTAAAAAACTGTATATTATTTTTCTTCCTGTAATCTTCTGCTCTTTTATGCACGTTACACTTAAAAATATTTATTAGATCAGTTGCAAAAGAAGTCAAGACATATAAGGCGTATCCACTAAAATATTTATCTAAAATCATGTTCTATGGGCGGATTATACACGATTTTTTACTAAAACCGTGGGCTAAATAGGTGTGGCGTATGGACGAAAATATTTTTGCGAAAACCATGGGCTAAAAGTAATGGATGTGGCTTATACACGAAAATATTTTCTAAACCACTGGGAGAAAAGTAATGGATGGAGCTTACACAAGAAAATATTATTTTCCAAACCGTTATACCCGAAATGTTTTTGTTTTTTACCTCAACCGTAAGCTAAAGTCTGGGTGCGGCTTATACACGCGAAAATACTGTACATTTTGTATGAGAAATTGAAGCTTCAACATTTATTTATGTAGAAGCCTACCCCTATGTGCAAGGTTGCACGAATTGACGATTGTTATAGCAATATGGGAAATGGAAGTCTGTTGATAATTAAATAATGATTTTAGTTATAACTGATTGTTTAATCGAATTTGTTTTAGCTCATTGTTTAGTATAAAAGATGTAAGGCTCAATACAAGTGGATTTCCCGCCTTTTTCATTTTAGGTTAATTATTCAATTTTCAGTACAGGAAAACAGAAATTAACTCTCACAGACCAAAGTTCGTTTGGTTCCTTCAATAATGGGTACAGTTAGTTTTAGTAAAATATTAACAGTAAACTCAGGATTGTGTGCAGATACTTTTGGGACATTATTGGGACAAAATAATGTCCCAAAAGTGTCTGCAGACAATCCTGCAGTTACTACCATCATTTAATTAAAACTAATTGTACTCATTATTGAAGGACGAAACGGACTTTGGTCTGTGAGAGTTAATTTCTGTTTTCCTGTACTGAAAATTGAATAATTAACCTAAAATGAAAAAAGGCGGGAAAACCTACTTGTATTGAGCCTTAAGGCTGAATCCAAGCGGGTTTTCCCGCCTTTTTGTTTTACGTCAATTATTCAAAATTCGGTGCAGGTAAACAAAATTTAACTTTCACAGACCAAAGTTAGTTTCGTACTTCAGTAAGTTGAAGATACACAATAAAATGTCGGACGTCCAGTGTACATCTTCTCTGAAAGAATCTATTGCTTTTAAAATACGATAAACTTTAGTGGTGATATATGATATTAAGTGGAAGTTATTATATTGTGTTAAGCCTACACTATGTACTATCCACGTTAAACTTTTCTGTCTCAAGTTTCTGCACTGTTCCTCGTGTCCTGTTCATTGTTTCAAACAATGGGAAAGCAATTCAAATGATGAAACTGTAACAACAATCACGCTAACAAAATGGAAGTCTACGAGTAATACAACAATTGAGAATCGGAAGAATGAATGTGAACAAAAGTCCGCTCTTTTGTGTATGTTGAAGTTGTTGAATGTTAAATATTGTTTTATTGATTTTGTTCGCTCTCTGTGTGTGGAAGGAGGAAGGGTGGATGGGTGACCTAAATGATGATTGAACGCTGTTGTTGTCACTGCTGTGGAAATGACCACTTACACTGTCGTTATTGTTTTTCGATGTATTACGTGAAATAGTTGTAATAAGTAGAAGTACTAATGTCGCTAATGGCTGGAACAGACAGAAGAACGGAAAGGGGGAGGGATGGATTAAATAGTTCGATTTTTAAATTAAAGGTAGTAGTAGCAGCAGAAAAGGGAGGTTGAGAAAATGGAAATGGGGTTTTAAAATCGAAGATAAAAAGATGATTGTATGAGTTTCAGTGAGTTTTTAACATCGACTGCTTTTCTTCAAAAACAAAAGAATTGGCAGATTGAATAACGAATGGGAAAGAGATATGAAGTTTGTTTACTCTTCCGTGCTGAGTGCATCTTTGTATGAAATTAATTTGGTTTTAGTTTGTTTGTTTGTTCTTCCTTTTTGTTATTCAACGAAACTCCTTATCGACCATTTTCTCAATTTTGACACCAGGTCAGTCGGAAATAAACTGCCATTTTCGTACCTCATACTATTACTGAGTTAGAAATGGAGTAAACATAACAAAATTCGAAATATTCTCCGTCTAAAAGAATTGTGCATGTCTTTTTCAAAAAAATATGTTAATTTTGCACGTAAGTAATGCGTACAAAAAATGTGGGAACGTACTGTTTTTGAAGATAAGTTTTGGACCTTTTTCGTACATATTTTGTTCTGCGCTCGTTCACGTTTACATCGAGTGTTTTTATATAACGAGAGAAGTGACGAATTTGCTGTGTTTTTTGTAACAGTTGGTTATAGTCCTAGGCTATCACTGAGACCGACCTGAATTCTATTACATCTCTCGCCAAGTTAGAAGAAAGTATTTCGGCCAGTTATTGATACGTTAGAACTTGAATATACCAAAAGGTTTCAGTGTTCACCGTTTTAGGGTACTGATAAATTTAAGAAATTCACATTTAAATAGAACACTGTAGCATCTGTCCTTAGAATGTTCACAACTACGTTTAACGTGTTAATAACAATTCAGCCTTTTTTAATGTGGATTTAGATCCGTTGATTTGTTACATGAACTTTTCCAAATCCTACGTCACTTCCCTCTGTTGCCATGGTAACAAGTGTACCTCACTGTCAAAGCAAATGCATCTTTACATTTCGGTAGCAGTACAAAGCACTAATATCACTTTACGTTTATCAGTATTGAAGTGATATTCTTCGCTGCATTTGAAATAATAATAAGAGGATAAAATCCTAGTAGTTATCAGTTTACGGAATGGGACAACGATGAGGCGAGATAATTGCGTGCATACACTTCTCGCAAGTATTACGGTAAGCGACGCACATGTTACTTGTAGAAAAGAACAACTAATATATTCATCACAAAATTGTATGAAGAATTTTTAAAGGCCATCCATCAACGCCCATCGTGATGACAACGTATATGACGTCATGACTTAGGTTTAGTGTAAAACAGCAATCTGTAGCATAAGATAACAACACTACCTTCGTATACCTTAATGCATTATTATCGTTGCACGAAATAGCGATGTTGCTCCTACAAATTTAAGTGTAGAGAGTTAAAACTTTCCGAGAAGAAATTTTATAACAATTTCAAGAATTTTTATTTTCTTTTTGTCCATTGTTGAAATCGCTTGATTGTTGTTCTGAATATCCAAGCCTGTAACAATGAACCTTTTTCCAACAATGAACAAAAAAAGAAAATTTCAGAAATCGATATTGATTGAACTCTTTAGGCTTGAATTTGTAGGAGCAGCATTGTTCATTAGTGCATCGAAGGAAATACGTTAGAGACAAACAGAGCTAGTGCTGCCATCTATTTTTAGAGATGGTTACTTTACACTTACCTTAAATAGTCTATGTACGTACGATCGCTGGTTTGCAGTCGAGATGCAATAACAAAGGGAAAAAATAATTAAATAACCCGAATTTCGAGTTGTTATTGGCGCTCAATTAAACAATAAAAACTTTAATTAGCATAATTTGGAAATTAGACTTAAGCACCAATTATTGTAGTGTGTTAGTGGTTATGCTTACCTGAGCATAAATCTTAAAGGTTGGTGTAAATGATGATGCTGCTGCTGATGAAGGTAGTTTCTGCTTCTCCTGCTGTTAAAATAAAAGAATGTTCCTATTTTTATCCTGCTTTAAATGCTGTCTACAATGTGCCACGCCATTTCGTGACCGCCAGCAAATTACCCTTCGCAATTACTCTCATTTAAAAGCAGTCGAGTCCTTAAAACCCTCTGGGATTTTTTTTTGTACGTTGTTGCGCTCTCTCTAGCGCCTTACCACAGGAAATGGTCGGTTAGCTACCGCAAGCAATGCAGAATCATTCCAGAGGAACACACT
>JAGDQP010064121.1:0-11618 GCA_022664845.1 Lepisma saccharinum
ATACAGCGTCCATCTTCTTCGTGCCATTTCCGTGATAGAGGAAAGGGATGAAAATAGCCCTAATTTTATTTTAATTTACTTTTTCAGCATTTATTTACTAGGTGCGTACCAAAGGTTTGTAGCATTTGCTCTTATTCAAAATGTAGGGGAAGTGTGCACAGTATCGAGCACGTAAGATATTTGGACACTTGAAAGTGGGAATCTATTAAACGGAGTGGTTCCAAACCCACTTTACTAACAACTGTAGATTTCGTTCTTACAAGAATCCGTCAATGAGCTCATATCGAAACCTACGTTAAAATTCCACTGCAAGAGTTTACGATCTGAGAGATAGGAGAGGGGGTCCAGGTCTGTCTGGGTGTGAAAGTTACGTAAAATCCATAGGATTTTAAAAAAACGGGGCCTTTAAACCCCCCCCCCCCTGGCGAGGACTGTTGTAGATGAGTGCTGCTAGTGTGGGAGAAGACGCTACAACTCGCCAGTGTTTCACTCCAGGCCGAGAGCGAAAGAGAAGTTATTTAATGATTAAAATAACTTTTCGTACACTTTGCACCAATATTCCAACCTCAGCTCAGGATCCTGCAGTTGAAATGAGCAACTAATTTTTGTATGGTCTTTCTATAAAACGTAGATTCTTCCAACGAAATTTCAAGGAAGGATTCTATATGATCTCATTGCCGGTTTCCTTGTACGACGTTTGCCTGGTGTGACTGAAAAAACGCCCTGGAAAATCCTGAGTCAGGATGTCGACCGCTGGGATTGAAACCATGACCTCCAGAATGCTGAGCCAAAGCTCTTCTACTGAGCCATGGCCGATTGGTGGCAGTCATTTGAAATTACGTTTGATAGAAATTAAGCTTCACGTTTGAAAATCCCACAACAAATATAGGTTCGATTCGCATCTTCACTTTCTAACACGAAATGGGAAGAAAACAGATGTGGACTTAATTCAAGATACTTTAATTGTTTCTATGTCGCTTGACTGAAGAAAATTCAGGAAAATGCTTACTCTTTATAATAAGCACGTAATTGGAACTCAAGAACTTACAATTCCGAGAGAAGCGTTCTTCTACTATATTTGAAATGAATAATAATAATACCGAGATTTTACCCAGAATTTACGAGAAAGAACCTCAGGTCTTCGAGGTCACATGACGTTTAAAAGTATCAATTTCTTATTTACCATTTAATTTTCGCATCGCCGCTATCAAACGGATCTTTTCTGAATAAACAGAGCGTTTCAAAATTATGGTACCACTAAAATGGCAGATATGTTCCTGGCCATGAAATGTGTATTTAAATGAAAGTTCCCATATACATATCATTTACATTTTGGTCTCAACTTGTTCGCCATCATGTTCAACACATATAAACCAACGATAAACAGTAGCATGTATAGCCCGTACACACATTTCGCGGGGAATGGATGCTATTCGATCCTTCAGGTCATTGATGTTAGAAACTTTCCGGTGATACACACGCTCCTTGACCATACCTCACAATCAAAACTCACAGATTTCCGAGTCCGGTGATTGTGGAGACCAGAACAATGGTCCCTATGACTTATCCTTCTACCGGGAAATTAACTAACAACTTGGCTTCATCAGACACACTAAATCATATAAACAACACGATTTCTTTGAAAAAAACTTGCCAGTTTTAAAGTTTATGTAATAGTTTATTCCATGGTTTGAGATCATTGTAAATTCAACACTGTATGGCTATTCTCTTTCGGACATGTAGTTACTGAGATCTAGGAGAGACACAAATGGAGAAGATAAAGCGATTCAAAAGTATCTGTCACTTTTAAAGTCAAAATTCTAATTTTCCCCACCGTTTTGGACCATGACGAATCCATTGGTGTATCGTTCATCTCTGTGTGACTTGTGGTTACTGAGATCTGGGGGGGGGGGGCAAACGTATCATGTAAAAATACATAGGAAAAATGGAGAAAACTAAGTAAATGAAAAGGATCTGTCAGTTTCAGTATCAAAGTCATAATTTTCCCACCGTTTGAGATCGTGACGAATCCAACGGTGTATGTCTCGACTTGTAGTTGTTGAGATCTATGGGGAGACAGACAGACAGGACAAACCCTATATCTTCCTTTATTCACATTCATACGGGTGCGCTAATAATAGTTCCGAATTATAAAAAAAAATATAAATCAGACTGTAATAATTACTTCGGAATGTCGTTACTTCCAACCTGTTACAAAGTATTGAGTAAACATTCTGTTAACACGCCTAAGTGTATATATACATGAAACACAGCCGATAAGGCTATTTGTTTCCTTGGGCTACTTTATAGATACGTTGCGGTCAGAAATCTTCAAATCTTTACCTCTATATTACAAAACTTATGTTTCTCCTTCACTGGAGGACTGTTCGCTCGTATGGTTTATACGAGTGAACGAGTGAAGGAGCTACTCCTTCAGTGCTTTCTAAGCGGGAGATAGTTTTAAACTTTTTCCTAGCAATTGTTAGGTTTACGTAGAGTTTCCAACTTGGACAAAAAAATCACTACTTGAACCATTGACTATTGAATCTCCAGAATATCGTCGTAAGGTGGCCGATTTCAAGTGTCTCTATAAAATTGTAAATGGACAAATCAGACATGACCAACTATTATCAAACTTATATTTCAGAGTACATACGCGGAGTACAAATGGAAACACTATTTTGCTTTTCACACCCAAGTATATCTCTAATAAAGAAATCCTTATTTTATAGATTAGACTATCCTCCAAATTAAATAAATTGTCTAGTGAACTGGACATCACTTCCAGTTACAATGCATAGACCTATTTGAGGGTGGTTACTGAACTACTGAATCTATAGTTTAAGATTTATTTAGCTCTATGGTACATTACTTCTAATATCTAGTTTATTGTTATTTCTTTTCTTTGTTGTTTATTGTTATTATGCATTGTTTGTTGTGCATTGTTGTTTTGTCCAATGTAAAATGGCTTAAGACAAGATTCAATGTAAAATGTAAATGTAATTTCCAAATAAATTGTCCAATGTAAAACGTCTCAAGATTTCCGCCTTGAGACAAATTTTGGAGAAGAAATAGGAATACAATGGGCTGTTCACCAGCTATTCACTTATTTTAAGAAAGGTTATGATTCTATCAGAAGGGGGAAAAAAAGGATTAACATTCAAGGGTTTGAATCAAATGTTCGTATAGAGTTAGGTGACCGATGATAGTCACTCCGCGTATGATGGTCACCCCTTCATATTTTCGCACACACACAACAGGTGGCAGTGTAATTCTGTGTGGAAGTACGTGAGGACACGCTAAGGAGGCTGTCAAATTCGCAGGAAATTCTGGTAAGTAGTATTAGTGTAGTTGTGTTATAAATTGGAAATATATACATTTTCAAGGTGCGTTATAAAATGAGACATGAAAACATTGGGTGGTTGTAGGCGTAATTTGTGTTCAACAATATTATCCCATTTGCGTTATCCTCGCTGCTATCAGAGGTTCAATGGCTGCCCAGCGTGGGTTTCCTGCAGTCACGTGTGTACAGCCTGTGACGTCAAATGAGAGGGTGCTTCGCCTTACCCTATGATGGTCACAGCGACTGGTCTATATGATAGTCACTGTGGGTGTTCAAATACAAGTAACAGTTACCCCTTGTTCTTCCTTCTCGTGTGGAAGCAACCAATTTGTTAGTTCCCGTTTAGATACTGACAAGTACGTAAGCTTCTCTACGTTGTTCCCTCTTCCACTGATGAACACACAAACTATGAGAAAAAACAAACGTGTGCAACCGCATAAATTAAATCCCGTTTCTCCAAATAAAATGAAGACGATTCGCGATAAGCAACTTAAAGAAGATCTCACGCGTTCGCGTACCAGTGGCAAAGGCGATCCTTCGTCACTTCAAGGTACTTCGGAGAGCGTTGAACAAACAACTTCACAAACCCATGGTGTTATTTCCAGTTGTATCGCTCGTACCACTGGTAAGACCTTTCCTGCCAGAAAGAAATTGAATTTGTCGGGTGATGCTTCTGATTGCTGTGTATCTTTTTTAAAAAAATATTACCAAAGAAGTGCTACGAATACAGGCGGTTGGATTCAGTGTGTTTTATGTAATCTGTGGGCACATGAAACGTGCGCACAGTCGTATGGTGTGCTGACCAAAACAAAATATTTTCCCGGCAAGTGTTTTGATGTGGAATAGGGTCCAGGCTACAGACTGTGGTATCCAAAAAAAGTGAAATGTAAAATTTTGTGTTTAGCTAAAACAGAGCTTATCTATACGAAATAAATAGTGCGGTGTGATTTTACGACCCGATTCTAGAATGAAACTCGGAATGTTAATGTTACACTTTAATTTACGAACATTCATTTAGCGCTTTCCTTAGGATTTTCATGAAAGTTTTCACGTAGGATGAACTACTAACAGAACTGCTTTTCAGCTTGCACCTGCACAACTCAATTTTTTTATGTACCCATTTAATGTAGCTTCAAATATTTTTTTTCGGCTACAAATATCATTGTATTTTCAATATAATAAATATTATGCACTGTTGACTACCATACATGTGATTATATAGACTATTTTTTTTACCAAATTGTATTCTTCTTTTAATGGCCATCATAAGAGACGGGTGTGACCATCATTGGGTATAGTATTCCTATGATGGTCTTTTTGAGCACTTACACATTTCCCGTTTGTTCTCCATAAGTACTACAGTATAGTTCATTATTTACCTTTTAATGGTAAGTGGATAGACCAATGTTTCAAACCCACCTAGCGCAATTCTTTTCTCGTTAGATATTTTGAAGTTGTAAGGAAAAGTTGTTAGGGGTGGCCATCATCGGTCACCTTACTCTACGCGGATGATGTATATTTAATAGGGGATGATATAGATGCACTACAAACCAACACCGATGACTTCGTAGAAGCGTGCGATGAGATAGATCTACAGGTAAACATAGAGAAAACAAAATACATGATAACAAGCGGAAACAGAGGGAATGAAGGAAATAAAAACATAGTAATTAGGGATGAGGTCATAGAGAAAGTAAACAAATTTAAGTACTTGGAAGCGTACGTAACAAGCAAAAACGAGGTCACGGAAAAAAAAATCTCATTTAGCATCTGACAACGCAATCTCTGCTCAGTCCGTAAACTCCTAACCTCGTGAATAATATCTTCAAAGTTAAAATTGTAAATATACAGAACTACTATTCTCCAAGTAATACTTTACGGTTGCGGAAGTTGGAGTACGACCCTAGCAGATGAACATAAATTACGAGTGCTTGAAAATAAGGTTTTGAGAAAGATACACGAGTGGAACGGGACGAGATGACTGGGGAATGAAGGAGAATGAAGAACTTCACGGAGTGTACGACTCACCTGATAATGAAAGAATAACGAAATCGCGACGTCTAAGGTGGGAAAGCCATGTAGCTCGGATGAGAGAGAAACGAAGATTATATTCTATCGTATCTGGTAAATTGGAGGGAAAGAGACCATTAGGAAGTCCGAGAGGACGCTGGGAGAACAATATTAGAAGAGATCCTCGAGAAGTAGGCGTACGTAATGAAAACTAGAGTGATGTTGCCCAGGATAGAATCCAATAGCGAAGGTTTGTTACTGCGGCGATAAACTTGCGAGTTCCGTAAGCCATGGAGCTGGTTGGTTAGTCAAACGAATTATTAGTAGCATTTTGTTTACAGTGATAGTTTTAAAAATCGTATTTATTCCTCAGGACGGGCGTAGGCCATAGTTCTGCTACAGTCCATTGAATTTTAATTTTATTTATGACCTTTAGTCATCTAAGGCTCAGGCTAGGACAGGATGCGGGGAGGTGTCGACTAGGACCCAAGTTCAAGGTACCATCCCGGCAGTTGCCTGGCTTCGCTAACGTCCATATACATAATTTTGTCTTATTCTATTTATTCCTACATTATAAGTAGCCATATAAAGAGTGTATCAAAATCTTGTTAGTTCACACTTCGTCAAAAATTCATAATTTCGCAAGTACACAATGTAAGCGCGACATCATTACATATGACATAATATCTTGGTAAATAATCACGTAAAATGTACAAAAAAGAATGTTTTTGATTAATGTTTTTAATTGATAATTGCAATTTTGAAGAGATCTCCCATAAAGGCATTTTATTCTGATGGAAGTGACGCCGCGTGTTAGAGGAATGTTTGAATTTCCTATCAGCTGCAGCCCTCGGTCATAAACTTGGATGGAACAATGTTTTAGTAAATCTTGGGTTGCTCTTTTCTAAACCGACACTCCTTACGTCACTATTTGTTGGTATATTACACGATGCAAAGCTAATTTTGGGCGGCTCCAGTTCAACTATGCCAATTTTTTATTGACGAAATTTGATATAATCAATATTCTTGTTTCTACTTGAGGGAATTTGTACATAAACTATTTCCTTCACTGAAAGAAATAGTGTAAATTTTATCATACCTACTAGAATATACCACACTTAAAAAAGATAATAAAATTTGCCACTTGTATGGAAAATAAAGAAAAAAATCACTGTATCTTCTGTGAATAAATTCAACCAACTGAAGGTCACACAGTTGTGTGTTTGGGAGGATGTTCCATCGCTGAAGCTTTGATAGAGAAGAAGGGAACTAAAAGACGAATACACTGGTATTGATTACAAACCTTTGCTTCCTTTAATGAGGACTCAGATTCGAAAGCACCTGAATCCCTTATGACAAGGAAATAAAAGCGCTCTGTCGTAATATACTTGGGCGTCATATAATAGACCAATTCTTCCTGTTGCTATTAATGGCTAACGGAGCCAGCTTCAGAAAGAGATCATAAAATCTGAACAGAGTAGAAGCGCTTTTAGGAATCTCACAAGGGAGGACCCATTCATTTACCTACGCATATATTTGTTCACAATTCATGCGTTTGCGCATCTTGTAATTTCAACAATTTTTACGTTCTCCCTGCAAGATAAATCATCTCACATCAAATCGTAAAATGAAAAGTTTCGCCGAGCACGTTTACCTTAATGTAATTATATTGCGTAACACACTATTAACAGTACGTGTTCTTTTCTTCTTCTTCCTTTTCTATCCTTCAATCTGCTTTTGTTGCATATCCACCTGATGCACATAACTTAAATAACTATCGGGCAACTTTCCTACAGGGTATTCAAGCAGAAACTGAACTTGCGTGACACTCATGCACAACATGTAGGTCACTATGACCCCCTCCCCCTAAAGAGGAGACGTGGAATCATCTTATTAAGATCACTGTGACGTACTTGTATCAGTCGACCTCCAATAACGGACAAAGCGTATAATTAGCAGACATCAACAGCTCTCTCATTGGATAGTGCTAAGGTGACGCAATAAAAAATATCCCGACTTTTGTTACATCAAGAAAATATGAGCTTGTATCTACAGTAGCCTCTCAGTTGTTTATGCAAATAAGTAGAATATGTGGACAATACTACGGATTTTAAACCGGTGTTATGGCCTTTAGTAGTGTATGTAGCAGAGTGAGGTTGTTGCAGGAGAATATTGGAGGAGTAGGGAGAGGTGACCTAGAAATTAGAAGGTTGTATATGTAATAGTGGAGGAGATATGAGATAAACACTGAATTATTTTATTATTATTATTATAAATAATAATATTTAGCGCCATTTCGCAGCCGCCATGTTGTCGCCAAGGTCCCTGTATAAAACCGTCGTTGCCGCTCGTCGTTTGTAGTTAGTCCGCGCTGTCACAAGCGATAGCCGTAGAACGCGATATGATAGATTACATTTCTTATAACATTTTATTAAGGAATTATATATATTTCTAGGAGGGGTCATCATTTTCTTTTGACGCAGAATGGTTGTACATTAATTGTCAACACAGACCGAAAGTTTCCCGTGATTTACATGTAGTTTTTCGTCTCACATCTGACGATGTTCGTTGGATACTATTTAACTCGATCGTGTCTTATGTTTAGAGGTGACAAATTGCGAATGCGTAGGGTTGTTTCTTCGAATTGGGTGAACGCGGAGCTTTCTTTTGTACCTTTAGTGCTGACGAGGCGTGCTAGAACATGCACATGACTTTTCTTGGAATTCCACTGTGCAGGTGTTCTTTTAAAAGCAGGTGATCGATTATTTTTGTTAGCTGCATTATTAAGTTCAACAACGTGTTATATCTTGTTTCGCTTTATGTCTGCCGCTTGATTGACAGCGGCGCCAGTTGAATGATATTTTTATTACTTTAACAATTATTGTTTGTTTCGCTTCTTTTATGCCCACGGGTCGTTTATGGACATGCTCCGGCCTTTCTAATAATTTGACTGTGCAGGTTCTCACATGAAATTTGTGTGTTTGAAAGATTTAAAAAATATCTATCGTATTATTTTTTTTGTGTCTCGTATTTTTATACTCGAGGAAATGTGCTAGAAAATATTGTGTTGTACAATAATGCGCGATACTTACCATTTAACTTGGGCTGCCTTCTACTGCCTTTTGCTGCCTTCATTTTTAATTTGTTCTGTTTCACATTTTAACCTTCTTAAAAATATTATATAACTATAAAATAAATATATTTATGTACAGTCTACGTTTTTTGTTTTCTATAATGGATTGTTTTGAAATAAAATATTTTGTTATACCTTTATATGAAAAATAATTTATTTACATTTTCCTTTTCGTTCTATAATATTTTTTAAAAGAGATTTTACGATCTCATGGTTTTTTGAAGATTCTCATTTGTAGCATCAAAACTAGAAACTATATTTTTCCTCGCACACTGAAATAAATAATAACTACAAAATAGTCCACCAAGAATAGATTCTTCCTGTTAAATTTGAGTTTTATTCACATGATATAATTTGCCATTCGTTTTAAAATTTTACAATTGGCTTACTAAACAACTATTACAAGTAATGTGTCCCTCCTATTCAGAAGTTTGAAATTTATGGTAGTCCTTGCAATGTTTCAAAAGGTATTCGCACTTATGTCTGTTACGCTGAAAGTATGGTATCAAACAATCGTAGCTGTTGCGTCTATTACTTAAAAAGGCAGTAATTTTCTCAATGACATCGAAGTACTGCTCATGGTAAAACAGAAATAATTTGTTCCTGGTTTTAACATTTTCTCTATAGATGACCTCAGGATCTCATCTAACTGGTTTTAATGCATACACTAACTGTTTTAATGCCCAAACTTGAAATATTAATATTTGTTCGTTTACAAACATCTTTGTCTTTCTTTTCCCAGTTCTTGGGATGCTTTTTAATCTAGAATGCATTAACAAAGTTTCCTAAAGCTCAGGTTTTGGTAAACAATCGTAGGTGTTGGCTCCTAATATAGGCACAGGAATAATGTGTGCTTGTAAGTACTCCTGCAGGGGTAAATACTTGTCGTTACTCCGTTTCTTCCTTTCGCCTTGTTCACGAATCCGTCAGACACGTTAACCTTAATGATTACACTATCGGCTAACAGGAAAGATTCATTCGTGTTGAGAACATTCTGAATCGAAAGCAAAATATGTTTAGTAATTTAATGGATTCGTCTACGCTACGGAATAAAGGCGGCTTTCGTCTTTCCCGTTGACATCATTACAACTTTCAAAACTAAATCCGACCCATGATTGTTGGTTTACACTACTTAAAAATTATCTAGTCCAAATTGAAAGAGCTTTTCTACATACTCAGCCGGCGTTAACTTAGAGGTTCCGACTTTTGCACGTATGGAGATTTCCCTACCATTCACTGGAACTTTACGAAATCCACAAACGCGTTCACCTATAATTTGAAAGTAATCACGTCATGCTTCCTGTTGCATTATTTATGAATTACATTTTCCTGATTAACTAATGCACCTTGTTCAACTTCAGTAACTTTGTTCAATAATTTTTATCCTATTTTTAATTTTGTTGAGTTACCGAACAGTCATAGTAATCGTACGGTTGATCACATACCTGGTTACCCTCAGATGAAAGAACACAGTCCGTATCACAAGTGAAACTTTATTCGTTAAGGTAGAAGCAATAGGTGGAGGAGGAGTAAAAGATCTAGAAGGTGCAAATGAAGTGGAAGGTATCGGACTGCAGATAGGTGTTGCTAATGCAGTTTCCTGAGTTAATACAGACGTAACTACATTTACAGGAGAAGAAGTAGTAGTTGAAATGCAGGAAGAAGTTGTTGAAGCATGCATTGAAATAGGAATTGATTCTCCAAAGGAGAGGGAGTACTCACGGGTGTGAGGAACAATATTCAATGAATCGTCTTCATTCATAGAAACATATACTTTTTGAATATCATCTCTTACAACCGGAATCAAGCCAAAGAGAAAAGTTACATGGGGTGAAGCATTCTCTTAATTGTCGTCAATGGGTTCACTGAACAACATATAATGCTGGAAAGCCAGCCTAGCGTTAGAGGGGGAGTCGAAGCAGCCAGCGTTGCCTATCTGAATTAATTCATTTACGTGAAGACATGCACCAATCGTTTTCTTAAAATCAGACTTGAATAGAAGACGGAGGTAAAAAAAGCTGAATTTCAAGGTAGGATTACCTGCATGGCTAAGCGGCACAAATCAACCCAGACGTCATACATGGACTCGGGGTCGGCGAATCCTTTAGTCTTCTCGGCCCAAATAACATGATCGGTACTTGTTAATCCCATGACGTATTCTATTCTTGTACTTGATCATAACTTGATGTCCTCAAATATAAGAGATTACCAAAATAAAAGATGCAAAGTTGATTGTAGAGTATCAAAACTTGATGTCCTAAAATATTCAAATTCCTAAGCAAAAGTTGGAAGGTTGGTTGATTGTAGATAATTAAAAGTTGATTGCTTTAAATAATAGACAGAGTTATACTTCTGCAAGATAATTTCATTGTTATTCACAAAAGTAAAGTCACAGCACAAAAGTAAAGTAAGTAGCACTGCACTTTTCTGGTTCAAAACAGCAGTCACTTCTTTGCAGCACAAAAATGAAATAACACTTCAGTTTTCAAATATACTAAATTGTTTACAACTTTTGAGTTGGAATAAAAATAATAAACTTTATCGAAACGAAGTATCAATTTCATTTCAAAGAACAAAACATGTTCAAACGAGTTCAATAACTCAGCTAGACTCCCGGAGGATAGTTTACGTGTGTCAGCATCAGCTAACAAAGGCAAACTGAAGGTCTGTGTTGTCAGTCAGTGCTTTAACAATCTAGTTCAACCTTTGCGCATGCGCACAACATCAATTTTGAAGGCGTACAAGTAAATACTGTAAAAGAGGACAATTACAGCTGAAAAGTGGATAATTTTCTGGTAAGAACTATAAGAAGCTGTTATTTTTAAAAGAAAATTTTAAACTGCTACTTTTAGCAGGAATTCTCGAGAAGAAAATAAGTTTTAAAAATAGGTAGTACTTTTAAATTATTATTTTAAATGTTAATTTTAAGTGGTATCTATAACAGTGATTTGTAAGTTACACTACAACAGTTATATGCACTAACAACAGGTACCCATTTTCGGACTGCCATTTTCCAGTAGAATTTAGACTAAAAAATCAAAATTTCGAAACATTTTCTCCAAAATATGTTTAAAATACGATTCAAAGTAACATATTAAATGAAATATTAAATTAAGGCGGGATAAAATTTTT
>JAGDQP010064122.1:0-11618 GCA_022664845.1 Lepisma saccharinum
TATGGAATCCGAATTATCTCTGGAGCATTCTTCTGAACAGGACTGTAGTCGAGGGTGTACATACGGAGCGGAGGTAAACGACGCATACCCTGTGATAAACTTTAGACATTAGCGTATGCCTTCTGCTATGGAGCGTGAACCATATCGTCTACTTTCGTTTCATTTATTTATTTAATTTGACAATTACCCTGGCGAGATTATTACAATTAAATACTTTTGGCTCCACGTGAATGGGAACAAAATGTTGAGAAAGGGAAGAGGGTATAACTACATGACACGAGTCAGTATTTTATCGCTGTCTTTTGACTACCGGTACTATAATAATTTTGTAGAAATGCGCAAATAGTGTACAGTTAATTTGAGCAGAACATTGGTCTCTTTGTGCAGGTCTTGAGTAATATGAGAACTGACTTATGTTTTCAAATGCAAGGTAGAAAAGTTTCATTTTCGAGGTATGGAGTAAGGCCTATCATACTATACAGGGGTGTATTTATAACGGGCTGAGCAACTAAGTGTTATGTAGAATTGTACCTGATTGTTAACTGATATAGATGTTTGGTAGTTGTGCGAAAGTCTCAACTATAATTGTTTTTCCTGTATATGTAACAAATTATGCATATAACTTCGTTGTTATTGCCTCACTGGAATAGAATCAAAGCATTTCGCATTTTTTTTGCTTTTTTTTAAAAAAAAAATTAATTCTTATATTTAATGGAAAGCTGAATCAAAAGTTATTGGCAACAATGTTCTCCACTTGAAGATATATACTTAGCGTATACCCTGTGAAAAATTTGGGACAACGGCACTGCTTCTGAAGTTCGGAGATATAGGATGTTTCTTTCTACTTTCTTCAAGCCAACTAAAAACTTCTGTTTGTGAACACGATTGGATCGGAGGCATTATCTCATCCAAAAATCATCATCCCAACTACTGGTTGTTGGAATCACTTCCGATTATTCCGGTCAATTAACAACTCTAGTTTGTCGACCAAAGAATGTAGTAATTTTATTGGAAAATCTGGCTGTTTCTTCAAAGTTCTTTTCTCTAATACGTTTCGCTCCGCCCTTTTTCTTCCGTTTTCACCTTTATTGGTTTCCGTGGCAACAATAAATTATACTGCAATGTTCCGTGTATCTACACACAGGTGCACATTATATAAACAAGAGCAGTGTTTATAAACATACATGTGACAAGTGATGTAACCACAACAAACAGTAAAGTGACACAAACAATAGCAGACGGCAAGAACAAACTGACCATGGACGCAACAGATGGGGTTGCTATCAACATGCAGAGGGAGTTGGAGTCGTCGAAGGAGGGACTTGGAGGACGCGCCCAAAAAAAAGACTATAAAACTACGATGCACTAGCTTTAGAGTATCACTTGCTCCTGGGTGGTCAACTCCTCTCCTTTAACCTGTTCACAGAAGGCATCGCGTCTGGTATCATTCCGCATACACAGAACGCATCGCTTCTGGAATGTACTCTGCCTAAATCAATCACTCCTTTGTTCACAGAAGGCATCGTTCTGGAACAACCCAGCATACACAGAATGCATCGCTTCTGGTATGTACTCTGCCTAAATTCACCTTATTGTACACAGAAGGCATCGCTTCTGGTACATCCTAGACACACAGAAGGCAACGCTTCCGGTGTCTTCCTTACGTGCACAGAAGGCATCGCTTCTGGCACGACACCTCATCCTAGACCCCTCTTTGGAGAAAACATCCAAAGAAGACGTCTATATTTATCTATTTTCTCTAATTAGTTTCCTACGGGACGCTCTATTTAACAACCTATAAAGTTATCTCCTTTTGTAATAAAACTGGTTATGGGCTAAAAGACAAACCCCGAGTATCTATCAGCTCTACCTCAGGTACTCTACCAGAGAACCACAAGAACATTAAGATACACTAGCAGTTTGCAGTTCATCGCGAGAAATAGGCTGCGCTGGTACTAGGGAAACAACTTGAGAAAATTATTAAATCATGAGAATCCGACTGCTTCTGTGTATCTGCTTGCTGCCTGTTAGAAGTTCCAACTGTGCTTGGATTAATAAACGAAAAATATCTGGCTAATTTAAGAGCGTTATTCGTTCTCGTTTAGCTTATGAAATACTGACATGGCAATT
Source organism: Lepisma saccharinum (assembly GCA_022664845.1). Taxonomy (NCBI): domain Eukaryota; kingdom Metazoa; phylum Arthropoda; class Insecta; order Zygentoma; family Lepismatidae; genus Lepisma; species Lepisma saccharinum. The sequence goes on from JAGDQP010064122.1 coordinate 2,131, forward strand.
GATTAAATTCATTTTAATGGAACTGAAAAATATAACATTTGAAACAATGAAAAAGATTCGTAGTAGGCACCTGGCGGCGAACCAGGGAGATGCGCGGTAGCCAGGTGGGCCAGTACGTGCCTGCCTGTGAACCTGTGACCATTTTGTCCGATACGTTTACGTTAGACAATCCGATGTTAGTCCTATTCGTATCTCCTCTCCAACCAGAGAGCTTTATGCTTCAGCCAGATATTTCAGAGAAAAAGAAAGGAGCTAAAGCGCATAGGTTTTAAATTCGATTAGAGAAGTTTCACTTTTACTTTAACTTGTATCTGTTGTTTTGGATTTTAAACAGATTGATGTAAATGTAGCAATCAAGGTGAAATCTTTGTTGATGAAAGAAGCTTCAGAAATAATAGCTACTTTAATGCAAGGAGATCTATGAGGACCAAATTTGAAGGCATATGGGAGGAAATAACTTCTGAAGCAGAAAACCGCGTCTTCTTAGAACCACAGGTACAACGCAACATGGATTTGCAAGAAACAGGACGATGATAGCAAGGCCCGCAGTACTCATCTCTTCAAATCTCCAAAAGAATTTAATTCATATATGTGTGGAATGCATGTTTCTTCGATGTCAATCGAAAGCAAAACAGTTCGTTACTGGTGTAAGCAACACCTTTGATGAACTTGCTGACTACTATAAAGATGACCTTGACAGAGATAGGGTGATTTTACATATATATCTGAAAACTAAAAATCTAAAGCAAAGCTTTAGCTCACGTTCTATATAAGAATATGTATGCTTCCAGAGCTTGTAAAGTTAATTCAATTGTTGATAATAAGTCCAGTATTTTTTCGCAGCACCGTTTTGTAACAGCAAAACTCCTTTTTTTTCTTTTTTCTTCTTGTCTGACAACTTAGGGTCCTTATTTTCTTTTGAACCTACAATTCTGAACGTCTTGAGGAAGTAGGGATGAAAAGAAATTGCATATTCAAGTATATTATTAATAATTAAATAATAACCTTGGGATAATTCATAGAAACAAAGAGAACATATGGCTGAATGCATTTCTGTTTTGTAAATCAATACGAAAAAAAAAAGTGGTGGAAAACTTGTACAGATTTTATTTTCTTCATAAAAGTGTCCTTAAAACATGTTAGCTTTGCACCCCTCTACCACTCCTGCTTTGGCCACCATCTTGGGAAATGAGGCCCAAAGCACTTTTTATTTGTAAATTTCTTGCTTCCATTTTCCTTTTTGGATGCACCGTTTAGGCGCTAGAGGTGCTCGTAGTTTTGCAATTTTTCTCAACCATTGTATAAGAGCAAAAGTCAACGGAACTTTTCTTATATATTGTTTTGCATTCTATAGAATTTAAATTCAACATATTTCTTCTGTAAAAGAGCAGGTTATTTGAATCGTCTGAGCAATATATCACTCCAAACTAATGTTCTGTCTGTGAGGAATTACTGTCTTGTAGTGTTACTATGAGGTAAAAAAACAAACAAACAAAAAACACTGAATCGATCTTCCTATTTAACACTTAAGTATTGACTGGAAAATGTTGTCAATTGAGAAGACTGAAAAGGGTTCAGAAGTCTATACAAAAAATGTAAGTGCAGAAGCTTTCCAGTCAAGACAGCAAAACTTTTTATCATCATTGGTGATATACCGTAGATCTGAAGTATAGAGTTATAAAAAGTGGAGATTTTATAACTCTATGATTACCACCACGTTTGCATCTTCCCTTTATCACTCTTTTTCGATCAGTTTACGATCAGTATAGCGTAATCACGTGGTTGTCTTATTATCTGATTTAATTGTTTTGCTTAATAGACTATGTCTCTCTGTATTAAAAAAAATCTGATAATTTGAAGAATCACAAATAGTTTAAAAGCAAACATAATACTATTATGGAAGTTTTTTTTTTTTTCTTAAATGAAGAATGGCTGCTTTAAACGACAATGTTCTTATTTGTACCGATCCTTTCCTGCTTCGCTCAAGGGTTCATCAATATTTGTTCTGTGGGTGACCGTAAGAAAATATCTTCCGGCACCGGGAATCGAACCCGGGCCTCCTGGGTGAGAGCCAGGTATCCTAGCCACTAGACCATGCCGGAGATGTTAAACCAACTTCTTTATCTACATTTTGCGTGTCTGGCAACTACTGTCAGTGAGAGAACATACATACTGTGTTCGTAGTTCGCTGTTTCGCGTACAGATGACTCTGCTAGCAAAGTTCCCATTCTCGGAGAAAGTTTCGATCCATCTGACGAGCCTTTTACTTAGCTGCAACGCATGTGCGCCGAGTCCTATAATTAATCCTTTGGAAGTATCAAGGAGTAAATTCTGTAGTAGTACTAAAAGTAATATAATACACATTGATTATGGTTTTTGCTCGTGGCAATGTTAACATATTAGGCAATATTTACCGGTACATTTTTCCCCCTTGATTTCTACCAGAACTCGATACGAATTAATTGCATTTTATTTAAGGCCTTTAGGCATCTAAGGCTCAGGTCGAAATAGGGGAAGGGAACTGATTCGGGAAGGTGTCGGCCAGGACCTATGTTGAAGGTGCTATCCCGGCATTTGCCTGGCGTGACTGAGAAAAAACCTTTAAAAAAACCTCAGTCAGTTAAGATGATCGGTCGCTGGGATCGAACCCACGACCTCCCGAACGCTACGCCAACGCTCTACCAAGGATTCGATAAGAAAAATCAAACTAATACTCGTATTCATAAATGCACTGATTTCAGCGAACGGAAACTCATATCAAGGTCCATATAAACCGAAGTTGCATACATAACTACAAGCACTAAATATCATTAAATAAATAGGTTAGTTCATTGATTAGGTAGGCAACTTGACAGGTACAATACCAATTTTAAGAACTTGTTCCAGCCGGTTAACTTACTATATCTCGGAAGGAAATAATACATTAATTAGTTAGTATTTTTCTGTACCATATAAAATTTAGCAACCTAAATGAGCAAAATACTACTAGTACTACAATTATTATTAAAGTATTGCATTATCGAAAGCATGATTGATGCAAAAATAAAAAATAGGCACAGTTTGTTATTTGGAAAAGTAAAAATGAATACTTTAATCTACATCAGGTCTGCACAAATTCGAAAATGAGACGGGCTAAACTACTCCAAAGAAAACAATTGCGGACTCCACCTCCACCACCACCATAACAATAACAACAACTACTACTAGTAGTAGTAGTAATTAATAATATATATTTGCATTCTAAATTCTGACAGAATTATATTGAAAATTACATTTTCCTTTCTTATTTGATCCATAAATTATGGATATGATGTATTAATTGGTCTTTATTAATTATTAATATTATAATATATTAAATGATATATTAATTAGTTTGTAAATTTTCCAACAGTCTGCAGTAAGATTCTAACCTACAATCTTCCTATTTGTTTATTGTTCGTCACTCTAACCACTACTCTATTTCTTAAAAACTTTATTTTACTTATTTCAACTCCTTTATTTTATTTGTTTCTACTGACACCTTTAGAACTAAGTTAAAAACACACACAAACTGTAGGCTCGAACCAGGGCGGGATTCGAACCCACATCGTTGGAGTCGCTGGTCCTAACGCCTCAGACCACACGGCTCTCTCTGTGGAGTCATCTGAGTGACTCACATTTTACTACTCCCTTATGTAAGAGAACTGTTTCTTAAGTAAAGGCATTTGTATAGGCTTGAATTCGGTACTTTGATTGTTGATTGGATCTTGTTTTACAGCAGTATTTCTTTCAGGAAAAATGTTCTGGGTATTTTAAATCTTTAGAGGGGTTGAACCTCTAGTAACATGCAGTTACACACCACGGTGCCTTAGAACAGGAGGCCTCATAGCTTCCTCAGCAAAAACAATTAAGTAGTGAAAGAGGTAGAAGAACTTAGAATGGAATAGGAGATGTTTGAGGATTATGTTGACATTAAATTGGTTAAATGTTTTATATCTACTATGTGAAACATTACAATCTTCCCTGGACAGCTTAATCCCCAGACTTAAATATTATCGAACTGCTGTGGGGAGTTTTGGAGCAACGGGTAAGCTCGAGATTCCCGTCTCCAATATCCTTGCAGCAATTGGCAGATGTTCTGTTGGGAGAGTGGTTCAATATTCCACTGAAGACTGTTCAAGATTTGTATAAATCCATTCCGTTGAGAATAGAAGTTGTACAAGTAAGTACAAATAGTGGCCCAACGCCTGATTAATAAAGAAAGAGTGTGAATTCCGCAGGTGTTAGTATTTTTGTCCAACACCTGCATATAAAGAAACGAAGAGAATAATGAATAGAAATACACCTAAATGGATGGATACATTGAAACGTCATTTTCAATAACACACTTTAAATTATTTCATACAAATTATGGTACAAAGTTCCTTCAAACAACCCTTTTATTGTTCTAATGCCCCCATTCTATGAGGGGCAGGGAATGCGTCTTTAATGCGTAAAGAATAACACATTGGAAATACTTTAACGTAATATTAACTGAATTATACAGTCACTTAACCAAGAAAATGGCTGAGCCTTTGCCGTATGAATGTCTTAATCCTGATGATCATGCATTAAACACTAATACAGAACTAAATATACGAAGCACTAAATGTATTATGAACACTAATAGTATGAAACACATGGATATCTGTTTCTTCCTCATTCCTTCCTGTATAAAGTGACGCTTCTTTTATTTCCGTTTTTAATGAAATTGTCTATTTTTTAAACTAAAATAGCCAAATCCAAGGGGGGAGGGCATTTCCCCCCTTGCCCTTACGTGCCGTCGTCCATGTCCAGAGACAGAGAGATACAGAGGTGTAGGGAATATTTGTCGCGTAAGTTCCGTTTTAGAAAGTCCCGTTATTTTAAAAAGTCATTACGTCGGCTTATGATCCCACAAACTAAGGCTTTTAAGCAGAATCACTAGTCACTCTGCAAAATGCAGTTTCAGAAAAATATCTTGAAGAGGTACCACAAAAAAAGTTTTTCTTATTGTGAATGACATAGGCTAAGATTTTGCAATTGTAAATTTCTAAAGTTTCTGGTTCGTTTTACTACACAGATTGTAATTCTAGTAGAACAATGAATGAACCGTTGTTGTTATAATATTTATTGGCGGGTGACTAACTCAGTCTGGAGGGTAATAACCTCCGGGCACCTCTCTGAAAGAAACATTGGTATTAGAGTTGTGAAGGCTGCTTCGTGTTTCCTTTTCTCTCCCATCCTGCCCTGTCTAGTAATTTATAACATTGCCGATAGATAGCAGTGTTGTGAGGTGGGTGTTTGCGTTGGCAAATGAGCGGAGTTTAGCAGTCGAGCCACCTACTCCACGCCGCCATGATGCCGTCCAGTTGGGCATCGCCTGTGAGCCAACGATGGACCACTTGCAATATCCCGCCACGACGGCAGCCATCTTATATCCGTACGTTGGGTCGGCATCATTTTGCCGCTCAAATGCCGAATTGGCGGGCGCCACCCTCCAGCCACCTTCGAGTCAATTCCGTGACGGCAACCGCTACAAATCCGATCGGCGGTACACCATAATGTGGCGGCATTTTGCTGATGGTTATCAAGGTATGTTCCGATGTGATCTCATTGACGGTTTCCGTGTCAGATCTGAATGAGGGAGGTAGACGATGGGGAAAGTATCAGCCAGGGTCTCACTTAAGGTACCATAAAGGAATAACAGACTCATGACGTGCGGTAAATACGAATACACATAATACCGAGCGGTGTCTTAGCAATCGGAAAGTCATGGGATTGATCCTTGCGCCCGCCTATCCTGACTGAGGGTTTCCTAAGGTTTTCTTAAGTCACACCAGGGAAATGCCGACGTGGTACCTACAAATTTGATCTTGTCTGACTATCTTCCTCTCTTGCTTCTTTATCAACAATTTTATTCTTAGTTTCTCACCTGTCTGTAAGCATTTGGGACTTTAGAAAAGAGAATATATTCCTTTCGTCGGAAGACAATGGTTTATGCAGTCTCTGATAATATTCATCAAACATCTGACTGCTTTCAATATTGCCAGTGACTTTTGAGGTGTGGAAAATCGAAACTATAACAGAAATGTACCATACGTGTACGATAAAGTGACCATTTTCCCATTCTTTTTTCGGGAACACACAAACTCTGGCACAGTAATAAACAGGAAAAATAGAATTTCGTTAAAAAAAAGTGTTTAAAATTCTTAAATACAAGGGTAAATTTCTTGAGTAGTTAAAAATAAATAATTGTTTCCAATCGCCTTTTAAAACCTTAGACATAAGCCTTGCAATAACGCATGCTGCTAAAAACCTAGATAAAATGCATTTCATTTGAAATATCAACCATCTGCTAATTCTGTTAATTATATACTTATTTATTTAAGTTTTTCACGTACTTCTTGCAAATTTGCAAAAACAAGTACAGAAATTTTGATAAACACATGCACAACTATGAATTTATTTTTTAATCATTCAGCTGAATTTTCATAGGCATATGATCAAAACAGCTCCAAAGTTGTCCTGGGCAGATTTGTTCGATTGTTTATTGAGCACAGATGAATACTTGAAAAAAAAATCTCTCTCAGTCTACATTTGAAATTTTGCTTTCCTCTTTGCAATAGCGATATTTTCGATGGCATGATATTTCATGTGTTTGATTTGATTTCACAAAGCCTTTCACCGCGAAGACCACCAAACGCACACAATGGCCTTGTGATAATGTAGTTCGTATTTTTCTTCTAGATGGCAAACCATATTCCCAAACTTGTTGCCATAACTAGAGATGCAATCTACTACATTCTAACATTTTCTGTTACCCGAATCCGATGAGAAGTTATTGAAGACGAATTATCTCTTTTCGATCATTTAGGTATTATTTTCGTAAATGAATGAATAAAAATTGTGTAATTTCTTGAGTAGATTCAGAATTCGTGGATAAAAGCACAATGTCTAAATTTCGCGAGTTAAAAAAAGGCATTTTCACAAAATGTTAATAACCATCTATCTACTCGATACGATTTTCTTGAGTCTTGAAAATTTTCGCGAGTCGTGAAATTCTACTTACTGTCCATAGTAATAAGTAAACTGGGCATGTAGGCCTCCGGTTATATAACCCATATAATCCAATCGGCACCGCATATTTTTACAAGAAATTAGTAGCCGTTATTGTTTAGATGATCCAGAATTAATCTGATGATATTTCTCGTTGGAATGGATCTTCTTTAGAAACTCAGGATTCTCTTCAAGTTGTTCACAGAAAGTTTCACTACATATTAAATCTTGTTCTTCCTACTAATATTGCTTGAATGGACTCACTCATTTGCGACTTTTTCCCACCCACATGTAGTTCATGAGAAGAAATAACCTCTTCGTAGTGTCATTACTGTCCGGAAGAGAAAGCGATAGTTAAATAACCATTTTTAGGTTATTGTGGAGAACGTTTTTGTCTTTCAGTTTTGACGGACGGTATTAGTTGACAGGTACATGCTTTTCTCCTGGAAACTGGGTTTTGCTGACAAAATATTTCTTGCGGGTTGAGGCATTGTTATTATTACGTTACATTTTCTGGAAATCCGGGACAAAATCGGGGGCGGAAGTGTTATTTTGGGGACGAATGGTCACCTTAGTGTACGACTAGTACGAGTATGTTCAAGAAACGTGCTTATGTAGATCTCCATAATCCAATGACCACTCCACAAAAAAGTGTACGAAAATTTTGAAAAATTGTACTGAACTACCCACATAGCAGAGTACGTCCCTGGGACGTCCCATTTAGATCCCAATACCGTCATAATGGTCCTACTCCCATAGCGATGTCCTAAGGACGTCCGTGGGATAACTCTGTGGGCAATACAAACAGTTCATCCCGTATGGAGGTCCCCTGGATGTCCCCCGGAAAGCCGTGCGGGATTACCTACCTGGAATTTCTATAAATTAAATCGACCTTACTATTATTATTATTTAATTAATTATAACTATACGAAGGATATGCCTTCGTATAGTTATACGAAGTATTAATTATAACTATACGTCCCATGGATGTAAACGGGACTTAAAAAGGACGTCCTACGGACGTCCCGAATATCCTGCCAGGAGATCCGTCAAATATCCCTGGGACGTCATTTTGCTATGTGGGTAGGGGTTCAAACCAAATTGATTATTTTTTCCCTAAGTAACAAATAAGCTCGTAGAAGAACCAGTGTCATTCTAAGTGACTGAATTGTTATGAACGTCCTAAAAGAGATGGCGAGCTTCTATGGACGGGACCTACAGTTTTGGTAACTGGGCTCCGAACCACTCAATGGACTCTGCTGGGAATTGAATCAATGACCAAGCATATAGGAAGCAGGTGCGGTAACCTGACAGCCACCTCGAAGTCGGTGTCATTCTGAAATAGTGTTGGTCTCTTTTGTTTTCAGTTTTGTTCTCGCTGATTTTAAATTAATAATAATATGTTTACTTCAATCCTAATTGAGCACTGTACGCGTAGAAAGAAGATAAGATAGGGAAATTCCAAAACATCGTCTGATAACAGAAGTTAAAATACTCACAAACTAAAGATTACATAACACTATGCGCTCAATTGCTTGATCATGGTAGTCTATTTAAGCTTGTCAGAAACGCATCTGATTAATTAATGTCCAGCCAGTTTATCTTTATCGCTCCTTGACTACGTCTCGAGATGCAGTGTGGTAAGGTTTCATCATTTTTCTTTGGTAGCTCTTTCATAATACTCACTTCAATGGTTCGTCACATCGTGGTCCTTATCACCTTATATTTGAACCGCTGAATGGCAAAGTGGTTCAAGTGACATTGAAATAGTTACAAAAAAGTTCCAGGTAATATATATATACAACGAAAGTATGTGACATAAAGTATCCATATTTTGAACAGACTCATTAAAGTCTAATGTGTGCTTATATCTTATATAAAATATGAATATTTTATGTCACATATATCTTGTATATAAAAGATTAATTCGAACTTTTTTTTAAAAAAAATCAATGTCACTTGTAACACTTTGACTCTCAACGGCTAATTTTAATAAGTATTACATGCGTTTCAGAGCAACTAGCACTAGAGCCAATGTCTGTAACTTGTGCTCTTTTAGCTGGGAGAAGGAAGAGTCTCTGGCATTAATTCAAGCTACTATCACGACATTTATTTTGTGTGAGTGAGTGAGAAAATTCTCTGTCAGCTGCCCACGACCTTCGTGATTAAACCATGGGGGATTGTATTGTAAGTATTTGAGTGTAAATTAACCTGAATGAATGTTTTAAGCATTCTGGAAATTTTAAACCACTATTAAAAATGCATTGCTAGTATAAGAACATGTAGACAATAATTGAAGTGTGTATTACGCAGCTGTTACCCATATAAATAATTGCTTTTAACACACAAAGTGTGGATACATAAAATAGAATATGCATGTTGTGAATACGAGTAAGCTTGTAAAAGAGGGTATACTATAACACTTCCATTCA
>JAGDQP010064123.1:383-11617 GCA_022664845.1 Lepisma saccharinum
CTTTTCTTTTTGCTTCTATCAATTTGTTACTCAAACACCAAAAATTGCAAAAGCATGAACTTTTGTATTTTTTATCATATTGATGCATAGAGCTCAATTACTAAATATCACACATTTTGTAAATGCTAAAGTCCTTTTTTGTTATTATTATTATTATTGGTTGATTTGGTGTGGAATGACCCCATGACCGTTGGATAACAATATTCGGAAGATGTTTTCTGTTTTAAAGTTATAAATACGTTTTCACGACTGAAAACAAAAACCCATCGATAATGCTACTTTGGTAGATAAAAATAGAATGAATTAGTTTTTGTAATAAACTCTCTTTTTAGGAGTGTACAATTTATCGGCGCTGTCTTTCGTTCTTTCGGAATTTACATTTAAGCACCAGACAGGCAGATCATCTAGGTCGTCTCGTGTACTGACAATAATATCATTCGGCGACCAGTCTTTGGAAAGCAGGGCAGGCGAAAGGAGCGGGTTTATTCTAGGTAGCAATTGCTTAGACAAATCGAGGAAAACACTGGAAAACCTTAGTCGGTATGTCTGAAAACATAATTGCACATAATTGCTTCGTTACTTAACGAATGTAGGCGTTCTGGACGCGACACAGGTTGACTTCTGTATGGATTGCGATATAAACGCAGAGCTGAAACGGGTCACAGGTAAATCGGGTCACCTTTTGGACAGGGGCACCGGGTCTATGGTTCGGACTCGGTCGGCTCCGGTAGCCCGGAAAGAGAAGCAGAGATTTCATGCGTTTCTTATTCTGCACTGTTGCATTTCAACAGTCTTCACATCTACAGTGAACGCAAGCAGGCGTGTTACTCTCCAGGGTACACAAAATACAACACCGGAAAGTTCCTAACGATAGTAATAAGTTATGAAAATAGTTTCATATCCCCGGAGGGAACAAAAATGCCACAAACTAAAGAATAATGCAACTTCCTTGTATCTTACAACCTACTTGAAACATGGCGTAATGAAAGAATTGGCTACGTCTGACGGATTGGCTATGTTTCTAGTATTTGTCACAAACATGAAATGTAACTTAAACGATATCTAGGCAAGGAAATAAAAGAAAACATAATACCGTAAGTAGTACATTAGCTAACAACTTGGATTTTCAAGGTTCAGGTCTCGATTTGATTGTCAGTACAGCCACAAATATTTTGTCTAGATGCCGTAGACTTCGCTTCTCTAAATACTGTGGGTTCACGTCCAGCGATTGTCCATCCTATAACTGAGGTTTTGCCAGGATTTACTCAGTGTTCACAGGACAATGTCACCTCGAGTAAAACGAAGACCGGTTTCGACCTAGATCTTTTTTCCTTCCCCAGTAGCACACAAACGTTGAAAATACGTGGATTAAACGTTAGTACCGAAACGTTCTCTTAACGTTGTAAATGTACCGAAATGTCCGCCTGTTCAACGGTTTATTCGATGTTGAATAATGGTTGAGAAAAAATGATGAAGAAACGGGTTTAGTTGGCCAAAAGAGAGCATGGGTGCTGTCTATTGGTATACACACATTCAGTTTTATTTTATCTGTTGCTTTCATCTGATATACGGTGTTAATTTTCCAACAGTAAATTATCCAACCGCTGTTGTAGGGTTTGAACCTGGTACGTTCCGCACTCTTCGTTGGTAGCTCATCACCTTATCCCTTCATCCATTAATCCACCTGGAGAGTCAATTACTCTTTTACTGTATCTATTAACAGGCAGTCTAGAATAAAGTTGCTACGTCATGAATACGCACGTTCCACCACCACGTAAGAAAAAACGAATAAAGAATGTAGGTACTTTCCTTCTTTCTTTTTTATGCGTAATTTTCTTTAACACACCATCGCTGCACTATTAAATTTGTATTTCTCAGTAAGTGTAACATGTCGCCTTAGATAAACGCATATAAAGCGAAATCTATGTTATAGTTGAAAACACTTCACATAAGTGTATAACATAGTATAAAAGAAAGTTGAAAACACGCCCTATCAACGAAATTCTATCTACGTTGAAATATAGTTTGAAATTCAAACGTGCACGTAAGAACATAAAAATTAGTTTATGTCATTCAATTAGTTTTTAATTATAATTTTTTTGACATAACATTAGTAAGAACACATTAAACAAAACATATACTATAGTTGAAAATATAACAGATTGAATACACGTTGTATTAATGTCTTATCAACGCAATGTCGTTTTGTTGAAATATGGTTTAAAAATAAACGTAATTTTTAGTAAACCGATAAAGTTAATCAACAAAATGAACCAAAAATCAACGTTGAAAACACGCATGTCTGCTACTGGGGCTGGTTTTTTATGTTGTTGCGTTGTATCCGCTGTAAAATGGCATCTAACTTGTATTTTAAGTTTGTTAATTATATCAATTAAATGAAATGCAAAAAAATAATATTAACATTTTAAAATCTATGCGACAGAAAATTCTGCTGTAAATATAGATGTTTCCGGCAAATTTATGTAAGATTTTTTAATTAGCTTTTCTAATGCTTGATTGTTTTGTTCTTAATGTCCTAAAAAGCAGTGAATCATAAATTCGAAAAATGTTATTAAAAAGAGTTTAAAATTCAACAAATATAAAAATATTATAAGAATAATGTTCAGAAAAAAAGAACGATTCATTCTGTTTGATTATCTGCATATATTCAAATCTATATACAGCAAAAATATTGCTGTGTTAATTCAGCACTTTCCCAGGCCGATTACTACTTTTTTGTGTGTTAAATCAACACAAAAAAACGATGTTGATTTCGGTGATTCAACACGACGGATTTGTTACGGATGGTAATTCAACACAATGGAGGGTGTAGTTCTATCACAGTGTGAAAACTGAATCACAAAACGAATGATGTTGATTGAACATAAAAAGTGCTGGTTGCCCGGGAGTAAACACAGGGATTTTTTACAGTGTAGAGATGTGATTGTTCCTATTTGAACTAAATAGGAAAAATATGTAAAAGTGGAATAACAAACAAAAAGGTTCTTACCCAAAGTTAATGCACCCGGACTCGGAAATGTACTCGCCAGAACTGAAGTTGAATTTTGTGTTCGATATTCATAGTTTAAGAAATAATCACAAGAATAAAACGTAATCAGAGATTGTACTTAACCATTTCCGCTTAGACTGCAATAGAAACCTCAGTATCCTGAAATTAACCTCAATATCCTGTAAATTAAGCAAACACAAAACTATATTTTGTTTTCTTTCTCGGACTTCCCTTAATGATATGGTTATCAAATGAACTAACTTTTTACAGATGCTTAAAATTCCAAACCCACGGCGTGGCTAATGATTATGTTATCGGTTTGGAAATTCCATTTTGCAACAAGCAGATTTAGCAGTCTCTTTTCCTTATTCTGATGTTAAAATCTAACCCAACTATCGGGAGACGTTTCTTGATGTATTGGTCATTATCTCGTTAGGATTTTAAAATTGGTGACTATAATCTTGATTTCAGGAAGCATGAAAACAATTTTGGAACCTTTTGTTTGTTTTATGGTGTCGGGGGATGCATCAAGGGGGGTATTAAATGAAATCAAGAGGTTTAATAGAGGTGTAGCGAAACTGGAAACTAGGGTTGCCACCTGTCCCGTATAATACGGGATGTCCCGTATTTTGGGTAAAATTTACGCGTCCCCTATTATCAGTCGTTGTCCCGTATTATCAGTGGTAATATAATCACAGACATATTTTCAACATATCGATAATTTTAACAAATAAATAGGAATGGCCTCTTTTCCAGCTGTTTACTATGCAGACTAGCGAGCAGATTCTGTTCACATCCCCCAGGCCCCAACATGAGTTCTGGGGATGGAGATATAATACTCACTGTCTTGTGTTTGCTCTAGTTGATAATATACTGAAAAAATATGTGTCAATTCAATACTTTTCAGCCAAATTTTCCAGAAAGACCACACTTCTTTTATGTTCAATCAACACCGTTTGTTGTTTGATTTCGGTGATTCAACACTGTAACGGTAGTAGCACAACGCTCTTCATTGAGTTGAATCAGCATTGACAATACATCCATTGTGTTGAATCATGGAAATCAACACGGTTTGAGGTGTTTATTGAAGACCAAAATTGTGGTCGCCCAGGGACACTCAAAAGCGTTGAATTAACACAGTCATTTTTTGAAATGCAGATACTAACCTTAACTGTGTTTACAAAATTGAAATATTTATTTTCCACTCGCCAGTGCTTTTGGGATGTGAACATTTGCAAGTAAGATGTTTTCTGTGTGTAATTGATTCTTATGGAGGTTTTAAATTGTGCATATAGTCATAATATAGCAGAGAGCCGAACAAGCTACTTTTATTTTAAGTTTTTTTGGATTTGTCCCGTACTTTTTCCTCTTATCCCGTATTTTTTGCCGAGTGTCCCGTAATTCATTTATCAAAAGGTGGCAACCCTACTGGAAACATCACTGTCTCCTAATCAGACAACCCTACTAGCCGGCCATCCTGACTGAAGTTTTCCCAGGGTTTATCCTTAGTCATACCAGGCAAATGTCGGCATGGTCAATTCGACTTAGACCCTACTCACATCCTTTCCTCTCCCCTATCCTTGCCTCAGCCTCCGATGCCTAATACAATTAATAAAATTGAAAATTAAAAATTCGTAGTCAAAGAATCCCTTTCATTTTGACTTCTGTCCTCTTTTATAATTAGCGATTTTCAGGATTTACGTATTACTGGAAGGGAAATTCAGAAGAGAAAAATTTCTGAAAATATTTTCTAACAAGCAAACGTACTGATGGGGCAGAATTTCTTTTTTTGCTTCCCTCATGATTAGGATATCCAAATATGTGCGCGTGCAAATTTTGGTAACCCGAGCGCAATTGGTTTGGAAGATATTGTTGATAGAATAGTCAGATTCTTGTCTCTGCAGAATGATACAAAAGTGTTCAAATACTCTCCAAAGATGAAACGGAGGCAACTTCCGATTTTTTTCTGTACATCAAGCCATGTGTAGGTACAGATACAATTCGTATTTAAAAGTGAAAAGTATGTGACTGGACCGAGGCCTTTTTATGGTCATGTCCGATGTACGGTTTAACAGTAGTGATGAGCAAAAGCAAGACCAAGACCAAGACCGTAGCGATCTTGGTCTTAGTCTTGGCCTTGCATCGGTATCCCTGGTCTTGGTCTTGGTCTTGCTCTTCCAGTCTTGGTCTTGCATGCGTCTTGTAAGCCTTGCTTTTAAAAAATGTATACGTTTCATACGTAAATTTTACACCGGATATAGGGAATAGTAAAATCTATGCGTGTCATTGCCTGACTTAATACGTCAATAGTAACGGAAATGTGTTTTAATGTATTGTGTATTTTCATGTAAGTGTACAGAATAGAACTACCGAAGTTCAATTTCGCTTTAATCTGAACAACATCACTAACATTTTATTATTTTACTTTTAGTTTACTTGCTGTTTTAGGCACACAAATATGTTTCGTAAGCGTTGACAGAATGCAATCATGGGTTATCGAAAATGATGTCCAAAATAATTTACACATTGAAGTTCTTACCTTGTAACAATCCATAGAATTGTGCTCTCTGTCATCTTCTAGTCACTGTTCCAATTATTTACCATTCTCCGTGCTCCAGATAAGTTATAAAAGAAGACCAAACATACACGGATATTGTGTTTAACTAAAACTTACAAGGGAACTCTTTTTGCTGTTCCGCGAGTTTTGACTTCGGACCTTATTTGTAGCATATAGATAGCGAAAATAGCACGTACAGACCAGCACTCTGTCATATATTTGTGTCCCGAATAAGTTGAGTTGTGTAATTTGAGCGACTTTTAAGCAGTAAAATCAACCTTGAAGGTGAAACTTTATATTAACTAAATGAGTTATCAGATGCATTTCCGTAGGTACTTTTACGTGTAGAACACAAATTTCACCATGAAAATGTTCGCAAATTGAATGTTTTTTTATACAAACTCTAGTTTGTGATCGAAAATGAACAAAATTCCATAGAAAGTAATGCCGTAAAGGAACAACAATACAACTGTGGGAAAGAGGAAGGTGGTAGGGGATTATAAATACATAAAATATAATGGTTTCTAATAACTTTTGGGGAGCCTAGGGCGCTTGCAATCGCTAAACCACTGATCAACTACACGGCTATTTAATGCGGACATTTTAAATAATACAATTTGAATTTTTACTTTCGTACGTACAGTTTTTCATCCCCTCTTCTTTTTGGTGTGTAATTCCTGAACAAAATTGCAACACTCTCGCTTCTCCTGCGCTCTCTTCGTTTTCGTACATTTTCAAACCCCTTACCATACAAACATTATCATGACTAATTACAATTATAGTTAATAATTAGAACAGTAAACATTTTTCAAAATACATACCAAAATAAATTATCGTCTGTCATGTCACATCTTATATTTCTTTCAAACATTTTATTTAACATACACGCTTACTATTAATTTGTTGAAAGTTAAATATTTTAAATATCTGTTGTAAGCACTAGAAAATGCAACTTATTTGATTATTTTTATAAATATTCGAAATTGAACTTTAAAATGAAACAGTTAAACAATAATACTAATTATAGTGAATTAACAAGTTCTAAAAATGAAAATAAGCATAATAAATTGTTTTTCAATATTAACAGATTTCACTTTCTTTGATTTCTCAATAAAAAATGATTCAATCAATTTGTTCCCCATCATTTCAGTTTTTTTGTCTTTTATTTAAAGATAAATGTAAACAAATATTAAGTCCGTTATTATTATTTAGGTTTGTAAAGTTCAACAAACGAATTCTAATTTTACTTATAATTACAACATATTGATTACAAACTTTATAATTGTAAAATTAGTTTTTTTTCTTTTTAGAACTAACTTTAAGAACGTAACGGAACCCCCAAGCCTTGGCGGGGTTGCCAAATTGCGAAACCGCTGGGCATCTGAACGATTTTGCTACGCATCTCCAGGTACACTCGTTTTTTAGCTATGTTTGCTCCAGCGCTTCGCTTCTTTCTTAAAAACCGTGTAGTGGTTTAGCGATTGCAAGCGCCCTAGGCCCACAAAAGGTATTAGAAACCATTATTTTTATAATCCCCTTCCAATTCCCCTTTCTCACAGTTGTATTGTTGTTCCTTTACGGCATTAGTTTCTATGGAATTTTGTTCATTTTCGATCATAAACTGGAGTTTGTTTAAAAACATTCAATTTGCGAACATTTTCATGGTGGAATTTGTGTTCTACATGTAAAAGTACCTTTGGAAATGCATCTGATAACTCATTTAGTTAATATAAATTTCACCTTCAAGGTTGATTTTACTGCTTAAAAGTCGCTCAAATTACACGACTCGACTTATTCGGTACACAAATATATGACAGAGTGCGAGACTATGCGTGTTATTTTCGCTATCTATATGCTTCAAGTAATGTCAAAAAACATGTCCAAAGTCAAAACTCGCTGATCAGCAAAAAAAGTTCCTTTGTTAGTGTCGTTGTTTTCGTCTAAGAAGCACTAATGTCCACAAACCCAGACAATTAACGATAATGAGACTAGTCATGGCTCAAGCGAGCTCTGGCAGAAGGGTGATAGAAAGTATACTTAATTACAAATTTGAATTTGAATTCATTTAATCCTAACAGGCATCTATGACCTAAGGCTTGGGACAACAATGGTAAAGTTAAGGGCTTTGAGTTAAGGTATCATCCCAGCATTCGCCTGGTGGGACTGAGGAAAACTCTAGAAAACCTCAGCCAGGATGGCTCGGTAAAATTACTTACGAGTTTGTGGACAAATACTTTTCTGTTGAACAAATGTATCAAAGTAAACCTGCTGAATTTGAAGCATTTCTGTGTTCAATACAAGCTCATTTCATTGTTATTATGCCCATAACATTGAAGTTATTTCAACAATGAACAAGAAAGAAAATGAAAAATCGGCACCCATAGAACTCTTGAAGTACTTATGAACTTTCTTCCCTGAAAGTTTGAACTCTCTAGGATTGAATGTATAGGAGCAACATTGAAATTTCGTGCAACGATAAAAATACATTAGACATATACAGAGATAGTGCTGCTATCTCTTCTCGGAGATCTTAGCTTTACACGGCCTTTAACAGAAACTTTTTCCTTCTATTGTAAGTTTAGTGTACAGTAGTGTACAGTGTAAGTTTAGTTTAGTATGCTACAGTAACAGCTACATGATTCTCAGATCCACTCACACGGTTTTTACAACTGGGAACAGCTTCAATCCAGCGGTATTTTTACAGAAGCCAAAGAAATTCAAATGAAGGATATAATGATTTCCCCTTCCTTTAAACGTTTTAAAAATTTTCAAATAGTGCGTGTGCAAGAATCTTGCAGGCTGGTTGGTCTTGCAGGAATGGTCTTGGTCTTGCAGGTATGGTCTTGGTATGCATCCCTTGGTCTTGGTCTTGGTCTTGCATCGGTATCCCTGGTCTAGGTCTCGGTCTTGGTCTCGGTCTTGGTCTTGGTCTTGGTCTTGGTCTTGGTCTTGGTTTTGGTCTTGGTCTCGGTCTCGGTCTCGGTCTCGGTCTTGGTCTCGGTCTTGGTCTCGGTCTCGGTCTCGGTCTTGGTCTCGGTCTCGGTCTTGGTCTTGGTCTTGCATGCAAGACCAAGACCAAAACTGCAAGAGCTAGACTCTTGCGCTTATCACTACTTAACAGTCGAGCCGGACGCTGATTAGTCCGGCTTTTAGTTGTTCCATTTAAAAGAAAAATCTATTTAACTTACTATCATTCTGACGCTTTCAATCGCAAGACATTTTTAGAAATTATAAATTTTTAGTAAGTTTTTACTAAACTTCAGAATAGCGAATTTTTAATTGCTAGATTTCAATTTAGGTTTGGTGAAAAAATCGCCAAATTGGCTTGATACTTCCACTGTTCCCCCTATTAGGTTATCACAGAGGGAAGCTGGAATCTACACTCGCTTTCGCAAAACCTATTCTTTCCTAGTCTACAAAGCTACCAGAACGGTTCATTAATATGTTCGTAGTTGTTAGAAATACAGCAAGCCAGACCTTGTTGGCCAGACGGTGGCATTTGTTCTCTACTGGCTTGAAAACGTCGGGGTTTGAAAAATTCCGAGAAGGAGACTACTTCGGTTGGCGGGAGCTGGGCGGAGTTCCGCCCCTATGCCGACAAATCGGGGATAGATGGCCGCCCGGAAAATGACCCGACGACCAAACGCCACCTTGCCCAACTATTAGTCGGGCCTCGACAACGGCCCGACCAAAATCCCCGGCATTTGGTTTGCTGCGCCGTTAGCATAAAATTTGTGTATGCTTCTTGAAGTGCACAGAAATTTTAAAATCGTATTGAATTGTTTTCATTTAATTTAATGTTTTATTTTTACACTTGATGAATAAATCAAGTCAACCAAACCTCGAAATATACTATTAATTGAATAAAGAAAGAGAGCAGAATAGACTGTCCCACAATCTTTGAGCTGTGTGTCAACGAAATCTGTCTAATAAGTAATATAGAGTCTCCGCACGTAACTATAAGTGGACTTCTCTCGTCTTTACACTTTCTTTGGATGTTCAACACAATAATTACATTTTACCCACTTTGATGTTTGTTTGCCCTGATCTCTCTATATGCATCCCTCTGGCAGAAAGGAAAATTCTCCGTGCTTCCTAAGCACGTATTTGTCAGCCGAAAGATCATCGAACGATTAATGTCCGTCGAGACGTTGTAGTAACAGTAAAAGTGGCAAAAATGTCAAAGATGTCCCTGAGAGATAAGTGGTTCCGCTTTTTGCCTTCTAATTAAAGGGTCCGTGTTTGATTCCCAGAGGAGGCATTGAACATAGCGAAACTGAATGCAATTTAAACTGTAGGTCCCTTCCTTGTGACACCTCTACTGATTGGATGGCAATAAACCACTAGCATTTCACCTTGCCTAGCTTATAGATGTGTCTCTTAGACAGAACACCATCACCGTCAAGAGGTACCGTGTTTGTTCCTCATGTTACACAAGTAGGGTTGCTTCAACAAAGATTGTTTATATGGTGTTTTGCAGACCATAACCAGAATGCATTATTGTTCTGGTGAATGTTTTCCCGACAATGCAAATATAATAACATTGTTGTGTTGGTAAGGGGCTACGATATTCAGTAAAATTGGGTAAATTTTGTATTTTTGAGCCATTTTAGTGACTGACTTCGGTCCGTCTCGAGTCCATTAGCTGTTGAATCCCTGAAATCCACAAATATCCAGGCTTAGCCGGGATTCGAACCCGGGACCTTCGAGCCACAGGCTTGGCCCCTCAATCCACACGACTACCAGGTAGACTTCAGATATTCAGAGAAGTTTATTGATACCTAACAAGACAGTGGTAGATACGGTATCCTAGAATATACAGATTCACCGTAGGATTCATAGCTTCCGTTTAAGTTTGCTCCGTTCCTAACACATTATTAGTGATATAATAATTAGTACAAGGCGAGTATTTTTTGTTACCTTGGATTTGTGCATGTGTGGAACTCTAGATCCATTCCTCGTGGTCTAGTTGTTACGGTAAAGGTTTTCAGATCTGCACTGGGTAGGTGAGAAAGTTCGAGTCTTGCTCCAGATCATTGTGACTGACAAGAAACATACCTGATGGCAAAAACCGATTTTGATGAAAATTCGTATGCAGATAATGTGCCTAGGTAAACTTTCATAATCAAAATTAACGCTACTATGGTCAACAAATAACGACAAGGGGACGCGATAAACTTTGGTAATTTTTTATATTATATGGGCCAGTCTACTAACTTTTGACTACGACCCGTCACGATTCGCATATTTACAGACAGTTAAAATCCGCACCCATGCCCCTGCCGGGACCTTCGAGCTGTTGGACTAACGCTAAACGGCCGGCAAGGGGAACCGAGGTAGATAGGAAGTAAATCGAATACATGGTAAGGGAAATTCCTTTTGTTTTACAAACTGTTAAATATATTGAACCCAAATGGCTATTAATGGATACTAGGTAGGAGACGATACATGCTGGAGGGTATGACATCAATGACCGCCATATTGATAGCGGCCACCTTGACAGTGCCTCAAAAATTTTAAGTAGTAAGTGGGTCAGGTAATATCCCAATCTGTGCTGGAGAGTTCCAAGAAACCCAATGATGGTTAGTTTTGCCATCGGCTCGAAGGTCCCGGGTTCGATTCCCGGCAGGGGCATGGATGTGGATTTTAACAGCTAAAGGCGAATTG